>JACVQZ010000044.1:0-70769 GCA_019828575.1 Talaromyces thailandensis | reverse complement strand
GCTTAAAGAGTTCAACGTTGAGCTGAGAGCCCGTTCATGACTTCATCTATTTTTTGCGATCTTGTACCCATCTTGCCATCTATCAATCAAAAGTTTAGAGCTATTGAGATCGATACGGAGCCAGGAGATATCATACGGCAATCCGCGTGTGTTCACCGCAGATCGATCATTATACTATTCAGGGTCAATAGACCGGTCTTCTCGTTGGGAGACTCGGCACTTGTACGTAAATTCTCCTGGCACCTCCAAGTCGTGTGAATCATGACTCTAAAAGTGACGCGTTGCCAGCCAAGAGGCTGAGTATGAGGCTGATGCAATCATGCAAGTCTCTTCCTCGACAGCAAAGTTGTATTTATCGAGTATTGGTGAGTCCGAGTCGTGACTGAAAGGACTTACATGATCAGATTCCGTATACGCACTCACTCCATAGTCCATACAAAGCAACTCGGCTAGGGGATATTAATCTCCGATGCGGCGATGCCAAGCCAGTCAAGCCACCCTCTCCAAGGTTTAAGATTTGTTCGCTTTACGCATCTCGCACAGCCAGAAAAAAAAAGTCACCTCGTCATTGCCAAGACGCCTCAATCATATACAATGATACAATATGAAAAACTCTCTTGTTGTCAATATTGGCAATTTGGCGCTGGCCTGATGACCCGTCTTACGCGCGTACTCCAATCGATTGAATATTTCGAGACATGTCTTGATGCAAGATGAGTAAGTGGATACTACATGATTCAAGAATCAGATTGAGAATCATACATAGCAGAGCCGCCGGGAAGGAAAGATTTGATCAAGTCCGGAGACCGCTGCGTATGAAATTATGCAGAGGCTGTCCAAGTGTCTTATGTCTTACTTAACACCACGCCTACTAGGCCACATCGGACCTAGCCTGTTGGTGATACGTAAATGCATTTAGCCTCTTGTTCAGGGGTGATATAGGATTGATTCGACCAATCGATGGGGGACGTTAACGAGGGGAAGCCGTAATGAAGGATTTTTATGCTTTAAGGTTTGTTCTTAGGCAGCGAGTGCTCACCAACTTGAGGCTGGAGGCTTGGGCTGTGTTGGACTCCTATGGAAGAAACTTCAAGAAGTGATTCTGCCTTATGATGATGAGTTTTTTGTTGTTGACTTCGAAGTACGTAGTAACGCAAGTATCCACCGCGGATATCAATCAGCTTACAGGATCAGCACACGCAGACACGAGGTTGCAGGCCGTATCAGGAGAAGACAGAAAGAGGAAAAAGAAGTTCACCTTGAGCAGCCCCACCTGATAGGACCCGAAATTACTGCGCTTAGTCTTGTGTGAAACATCGAAGAGGCGACTACTGTGTACACTTCAACTTCCATGCATCATGAGGGCGGTCATTGTAAAATCATCATTGATTTCATGCGTCCAGCTGTGCGACAATGCTCACTCATATCAGATGCCATTGGGGCTGTCGTCATCGTCCGCGAGCTGAAGCCATGGCTGTTCATGGTTGATGATCTTGGAAGATGGAGCCGCGATCTCCACCGATATTTGACTGTTAGACTTAGCGTCGTCGAGACTTGAAAGGAAAGCGAGCTCCTGATCGTCTCCTTTTCTTCTTCGTGTCAAGTCTTTGCAGCAATTGTATGATGCTTGTATGTAGACTTGGTAGCTGGCCGCAATAGTACCTGTGTCGTTCCATGGGACGGCCATTCAGCAGTGACTCGGATCCAAGTTTGAGCAAGCTCAGGTGGAGATCTGGAGAACCAACAGCGCAGCAGAAAAAGAAAACAAACGAGCCCCGTCTGCGGTGCTGTGGTTTGCAGGCAGCTCGGAGGATACGGCTACTTCGAGAATGCCAATTGGAGACATGTCGTGACCCCCGCCAACCTGTACATCTGCGACCATTCTCGGATCCAATTGCTATTCTGTCTGCCATTTTCCTGATGTAGATGCATACATAATCGCATTGAGCATCTGGCTTTGTATACATATCAAATCAATTAAAGTTAATCATCGCCGCAGTGAATAGGCCGCTTCGGAATTTGAGGTTCGCCTGTGGTAAGACTGAAGGTTAACTTGGGCAGTACATAGCCCGTGGTCAATTCACGTCGCTGACAGCAAGGCATATCGCAACAAGCACAGCCTTGGTTATTGAAGAGAAAAGCTAGATATCAGTCATAAGTTTACGATGGTGTAAACTACATACGTATACGTAGTAAATATTGTCATTATTGTCAGTATAAGTGCTGCGCGGCTCCTAGGTCCTTCCGCTTCCGTCAGTCAGCCAGCCCGCCAAAGCAACCTTCCTTCCTCTTATGACCTCTCCATCCCTCATCACTTTCTTCCCTTTACAACTCCAACGACATCCTCGACAAGTCACCCTTCCCTCGTTTAGTGGTCGATTGTCGTCGATTGTCGTCAAAACACACAAAGACCAGAGTGCATATTTCATTCGCTTCTGAAAACCTGTCTGTTAGTGTCTGCGCCTAAGAAGAGATCTGTGCAAAAGTGAGACCTCCCCGTTCTTCCAAGGTTGAATGCAGCCCGCTCCCCTCAGCAAGTGCCTGCGCCAGTGTCGGTGAGCAATTTGTACTCCTACATTCGATGGACTCGATTCTTCATCTCATGTTTCTCTCGACATTATTTACAGTGTTATCATACAAAATCTACAAGGTGTCGCCATTGATCAATGCACTGACTTTCTACGTACTACTGTTACAGGGTCCACCGTGACATTCCAAGGAACCCGAGCGCCTTTTCTTTACCCTCTCAGCACATAAGCTAATTGTACATTGTTCAACACCCTCGTTCAGTCGATCGCCTGTCTCGTCAAGTCGGATCGCCAATCAAAGAAACACAGCGTCAATTCGATTGTGTCATTCGTTGCAGTTCTTTGCTCGTTCTCACTCCGGACGTCTCATCCACCGTCCGTCACCAGCCTATGGTCTAGCAACAACGTCCACGCACGAGGCCTTCACAAGTTCACAGGCTCTGGTCACTATCGGCATTGACCTGCTATCCAGTCGATTCCATCTGGCGCAAAGAATTGAGCCATGATGGCCAGTCCGGTCGGTGACACATTGGTCCGCCCTTCTTCGATATCCCCTCCGCCGCCGGTATACCTACGAGCATCGCCTCCACCGGAGCCACCATCATACGCTCCTCCAGCTATTCCGGGTCATGAGAATGCAGCGGAGCAATCCGGTGCTCACGAAATACGCAAGAAACCTCTCCCGGTGAACATCAACCATGAAGCACATATTCAGCGTTCTCCTCGGTCTCCCGTGCATATCGATGGCTCCACGTTTGATCCGCAGGCCTTCAGTGCTGTGATTGAAGGCTCCAACAATGACCTGGACTCTCGATTTTCGAATATAAACCTTTCAGATCCACCGCCGGCCTCGACGTCGAGAACTGGTCTTCCACCTCGAGTTGATTCCATACCTGCAGCATCTGCGCAGACAATAGCCGATCGCCATACTTCCGCGAGTACCGGATCGTGGTCATTGGTCGGTAACGAGAAGGACGATGGATCGAAACGGACATCTAGCGATCAGCAAGGAGCTGCACAAACCTATCATAATTCGAATTCGTCAGAGGCCAGTTTATCGAGTTCACAACAAATGGACTACCAACCTCTCCAATATCACCATCGACCTCTCCGTGATTCTCCCACCGGACGACACTCTGGCTCGTCCTCTACAGAGTATCTTCCGCAAACGAATCAACTACTCTCCCCAAGACAGGGAGCTTTGGCGAACCACCGCCCATTATCCGTTTATTCTTCCACATCCGATCTTCGCGCTCGTTCGCCGCACGGTCGTAATGTATCCGGCCATTCGCCAGACTCTCGCCCCAAATCCACATATGTCGAACTGTTGAACACGCCATATCCACAACAAGTGCCATCACCAGCCACCAAGGACAATGATCACTTGCGAATGCTGCTTGGGAATAATATCTCGTTGTTGAGCCAGAAACAGACGTTTGAGATGTACCTCGCGAACGTGAAGAAAACCAACGATCCAGCCGTTCAATACGAGTTTGCCGTGTTTATGATCAGTGCCATTCAAGAGTTGTACGCCGACGAAGATAACGTGAAACCAGTTTTAGTGGACAAACAGAAAGATGCACCGGACGTTACTAAATCTCGCCTGCTACTTGAGGCAAAGGCAATTCTACAGAGGCTTGCAGATCGCAGTTACCCTTTTGCACAGTATTACCTTGGCGATGGATTCTCATCCGGCCTATTCAGCAAAGGTAAACAAGACTACGATCGAGCACTGCCCCTTTTCGTGGCCGCTAGCAAGCATGGTCACGCCGAAGCCTCATACCGGGCTGGTTTGTGTAACGAATTTGGCTGGGGTTGCAGAACGGACGGACCTAAAGCAGCCAATTTCTACCGAACAGCTGCCACGAAGAACCATCCTGGTGCCATGCTTCGGCTTGCCCGAGCTTGTCTCGCCGGCGATTTGGGGTTGGGAAAACGTGAGCGAGAAGGATTGAAATGGTTGAAGCGTGCTGCCGATACGGCCGACATGCAGTACAACGCCGCTCCCTACGAGTTGGGTTTGTTACATGAAGAAGGATACGGTCAGGATATCTTCAAGGATGAGTCTTACGCCGCTCAATTATACACAAGATCGGCCGATCTTGGTAATAGAGACGCCAACTTTCGCATGGGAGAGGCGTACGAGCATGGACAGTTGGGCTGTCCCCACGACCCGGCGTTGAGTATTCATTTCTACACTGCGGCTGCTCAGCTTGATCACCCGCAAGCTCAGATGGCGCTGTGTGCGTGGTATTTGCTCGGCGCTGAGCCTATTCTCGAGAGAGATGAGGCTGAAGCATATGAATGGGCCCGGCGTGCTGCCGAACAAGGTAGGCTTCCTACTGACCGGGTTAAATTGTCACGCTAATGATGATTCAGGGCTCGCCAAAGCTCAATATACTGTAGGATTTTTCACAGAGAGTGGCATTGGGTGCCGACGTGATCCCCTTGAAGCCAATGTCTGGTATGTCAAGGCAGCGGATCAGGGAGAGGAAAGGGCCAAACATCGGTTGGCTGCTATTCAAGCCGCTTCAGAAGGAGCCAATCCTATTTCGGCGGCCAAGTCGAAAAAGAAGAGCGAAAGACGTCCTTCAGATGGGAAAAGTGGGTTTCACTTGACGTTTTCTAGCAGCTTACTGACTGTTTGCAGAGGATAAAACAAATAAGAAGTTATTCGGCATATTTTAGCTGCCAACACAGTTACGGGTTGACCTCTGGCTGATATGGCAGATGTCAAATTTGTCACGATCTTCAGTTTATGCACTTCGCCTACATACAACGCCATATACGTCTGGGCTCGGACCTAGATAATGATCCTTGCATGCTTTTCGTACGAGCGTGTCAATACGATAATAACCCACGAACATACACATACACCAGTCGGTTCCACCTGCTTTATCTTTATATTTCTATCAAATCGATGAGCCAAAGGACTTCAGTATTTGATTTTAGCATATGGGAGTTTTCTTACTCATTCCTTGAACTGCATTCTGCAATATATAATGCTCAGCAACATAATCATCTTCGTTTTCGATCTTTTGGCGTTTGATCTGCACAAAACCATGGTTGGAGGGTTGTTTTTGTGTTTCTGTCTTAACCATGCCTAATACTGTCTCACGAGCATTGTCTTGGTTTCTCTCCTTCTGATCAGAATAGTTGGTACTGGAGTGCGATAGTACATATTCAGGTACAATTGAAGTGTGCATAATTTCATCTACCATTCTATCCTATGTTTATGTATATGTATACGTACCTAATATACGGCATATCTAGTAACCCCTCCTCCTCTGAAACTGATTCACCAACTCCTCCCCGTTTTCCAACCGCTCCAAGTTGAGCTTCAAAACATCCAAAGCACGCACAAAATATTCTTCCCCCGACCAACTAATATGCGGACTAATCTGTACATTCTCTGCATCCCACAGCGGGTGATCAGACGGTAACGGTTCTGGGTCCGTAACGTCCAGCGCTGCGCCACGGATTTGATGCGTTTTCAGTGCGGTGATGAGTGCGTCTGTGTTGACGATTTTGCCGCGGGATATGTTTGTTAGGAAGCCTTTTCTAGGTGGAAATTTATTCTCTGCTTCTCCCCATGCGCTATCTGATGACGATGTCGAGCTTTGGGATGAGGGTTGGGATAAAGCGTCAGACCAAACGTCAAACTCCTCCGTATCAAACAGATGATGCGTCGCAGTCGTCAGCGGCAGCGAAATGACGACGTGATCTGGTTTTGTATCGCGCAGGAACCGGCGCAGTTCGGCCTTTGTGGTGCCGTGGTGCCACGCAACGGGTATACTACCGTCTGGATCGCCCGTGCCGGGCACGATGTAGCCTTTATCTCTCCTTGATTCCGGCGAGGGTTTTGCGGAGGCTGTGTATGCGTAGACTTGTGCGCCGAGGGAGGATGCTATTCTCCCGACTGCTCCCCCCGTAAAACCCATCAGCGACGCCCAAAAAAAAAAAAAAAGAAAACCAAAAAAAAACAGCGAAAGATGTTGAACCGGGAGAAGGGGGTACTGACTCGACCGCCCAATACTCCCGTACCCCAGTATGGCAACTCTTTTGCCTGCATGATCACTCTGTCTGACGGAGGCATACTTCCTACTTATCCATTCATGCCTCTTCTGCCCTTCGTACAGACTGTCGTAATGTTTCGAGTTTACCAGCCAATTCAGCAGCACCCATTCGGAGATCGGCGGGCCGTGGATGCCCGAGCTGGTGGTTAGGGGTAGGTCTGTGTCTGTGATGTAGGGTTCGTGGATGAGCCCATCTGCGCCGGCGGAGAAGGTGTGGACTAGTTTTATGCTTTTTTTCGATACATACACATTAATTGAGTTTGGGAGAGGGAGGAGAGGAGGGGGAGGGGGAAGTACTTTGGTACACTCTCCGGCAGGGGGAGATGGTTTCGGGTGCTTAGAGCGATTACCGTTGCTCGTTTGAGGAGGTCTATATACACAATCAGCACCGTTCCATTACCTCCATGACTTGAGACTAAGATTGGGGTTGGTGGTATACTGACCCTTTGGAACGTTCTCTTCAACGGATTTGCTAGTATCAACCAGCAAACTCGTAATCTCCATCCGCGGGAATCGGCGTCGGACATCGTCGAGCCATGCGTCCGGCCAGGCTGAGAAGCGCAGGATCAAGAGGTGGTCGCTGTGGAAGATACCTGCGTCGCCCATGGTCACTATTTTTGATCACTTTAATAATAATTTCTTGTCGCAATTGTAAGAAGAAGACGAGAAAGTTGAGCAAGAGAAGGCGGGGATGGCGGATTTATGATATGCTGGTAGATACAATAAATAGTTCGTGCAGTTATCTATGACCCCACGAGCTAGTTGACAAATGCGATTGGTTGCTGAAGCTGTCAGTTCGACGTGACATAGCGCGATTCTTAGAAGACCAATTGCACATTTCCAACTAAAATCGAACTAGAGAATGGGATGTTACCATACATACAATGGAAATCGAATCGAATAACGTTGAAGATCGGGTGATATGGGCTGGCCTTCCTGATTAGGCCAGGCAGCTGCGTGGAGTTGAGAATCTCGTACTCTTTGCTTTTGCTTAAAACGATTTTTTTCTATTCTTATACACAGATTTTTTGTAGACATAATTACAATCCAGCTTTGATCCTCTCCCTGAGAACAGACAAGGGCACATCTTCCTCATCATAAAACTCCACGTCCTCATCAACCCCGAAATCATCCAATCTCTCCCCTTCTGCGTTGCGCCACGCTTCTTCGCCTTCATCGACGTCGATGTGATCATTGACGTCAGAGGCGGAATGCTGCTCATCTTCCTCAGCCTCTTTTTCTTCTGAGTCTTCGGCAATCTCATCTCCCGACCCAGCTTTCGTCTGTGACGATTTTTTGTTCTTGTATCGTTCGTGGAACTTTCTTCGCCGCCTGATACCGGCAGCACTGTCATGATTGATACCTGCTCGACGCGCTAGGTCTTCCTGTTGTCGTTGTCTGAAAGCAGCCATTTCATCGGCAGGAGAATCAAAGTGCGGGATTGTGAATGGGTCAGATGATGACAGGATTGGTCGCGGTTTGCGTGGGATGCGATCTGGGTCTGGAGGTGGCCAGGATAGATTGGGGTCTAACAATATTAGTAACGATAAATGTTTGATAATTGGAATGTCATACCTTCGAATTCGTTGACTTCAAACTCAAGACCAGATCTTCGGTCCGGCGTACTCGCGAGAGGCCAGAACCAGCTTAGAACCTTTATTGTAATCTTGTCAGTACGAACAGCTTTTATTGAAAGGGGAAATGTAAGAACATACATTCCAGCTCCCACCCATCCCGGCTTTGACGTTACTCAGGATGCCAATATCGTATGGAAACTCCTGCTTCCGAATCCTGACTTTCATTCCGTCCGGCCCATCGAGATAGCCACCAAAGTATCTCGCGCGTCGAAGCAGCGTCTTGTGTCGCTCAATCTCCCAGGATTCGATGGTTGTGACGTTGGCACCTATAGCCCAGAGACTGCGGACTAATAACACAAAGAGCGCAAACAGCGTCAGACTGTTTACGACCAGCAAGATGAATAGGTGGCAGAGAGCTGGAATGCTGGGACCGAGGTACTGTTTTGTTCTGAATTAATGCAAGTCTTGATTACTTCGGGGGATGGACGTACACTAGGCAGATTTCTGTTTTCCCAGATTATGCTGATTCTGGTCCAAATGAATGATTCGAGGTATACCATGGAGACGACTGCATAGAACAGAAACCGCACAAAGTGCGGGAGTGTAAAGTGAGAGACGCAGTTGCGTGTCCAGGGACAGTGATGGTCCATTTTTGGTATGCATCTGAGGATCAAATCAGTAATCTAGTCAGGATTTTGCTGTCGAAGTTACATACCGTTGACATATCTTGCAGTGGTGCGCTCTCGGCGGCTTGAAAGCCGCACACTTCCTGCACCATCTCTGCCGTGTAGAAACGTCCCCATCGATTGTGATCCCTCCTTGAGGTGCATCTATCTGATTCTTTGGAGCCCAGTCCTTCGGCACACGGCCAGGGTCGACTGTACAAGCCCGATAATAACAAATCCAAATACAAGCTACGAGCGCATTAAACTTCCATGTTTCGGCCTTGGTGAGTGGGCCTGGCTCGAGAAATAGAAACAGAAATTGAGATGAATATGAGAGAAAACTTATCAATGCTGTGACGGCGGGGATGGCAAGGTGGCCGATGTCGAGCGATTCGCCTGCCATGATGGCTGCATTATTATTGTTCAGGGGATGTGTTGTGTTTGCTGATGAAAGATTGAAGGTCAGTCAGCTTGGCGGAGAACAAATCACCTTCATCATTTTGTTGGTGCCTGAGCTTTCAGGCATCAGTGTCTCACTCGTAACGATCGAAGCGCTGCGACAGAAATCTCTGAGTTGATCTAACTTGCGCAGAAACACATAATCTCTATCTGGGGTTCTCAGATGGTGCGCCGATGCCAGAGAATGGAATTCAGCTTTTACAGTAAGTATGTCACATGACTTCGCGTGTCGTTCGCGTCGCGGGACGCTCCTTCCTATTTGATCATCTCGACTTCCACAAAACCATCAGCGCAAACCTCAACCTGAACCTCCTTCATCACGTACGTTGAGCAGGCAGCAGAATGACCTAGCAAAATGCCAATTGCCGCCCTGCCACCTTCCACGGCCCAGGCAATCGGCTCAACTTCCATCCTCCCAGATCCCTGCGCCGTCGTCAAGGAGCTGATCGACAACGGCCTCGATGCAGGCGCAACTTCCATCTCGGTAGAAATCTCCACAAACACGCTTGACATCATTCAAGTCAAAGACAATGGGCATGGGATTGCCCCAGAGGACTTTGAAAACTTATGCAAACGAGCATATACAAGCAAAATTCAGACGCTGGATGATTTGAGAAATGTCGGAGGCCAGTCCTTGGGATTTCGCGGAGTCGCGCTTTCGAGCGCCGCTGATATGGTCGATACGCTTACCGTAACGACGAGAACTAAGAATGACATTGTGGGATGGGTGCTGAAGTATGATGCGGCGGGACGGCTAGTCAGGTAAGCAATGATTCCTGTGTAGTACTCGTCTGTATGACATACTGATTCTGTAGCACGGAGAAAGCATCCCATGCTGTTGGCACTAGTGTATACCTGACGGGATTTCTGAAAAAAGTTCCCGTCAGAAGACAGACTGCCGTCAAGTCCGCATCCAAAACTATTAGCAAGATCAAGAAGTTACTTCAAGCTTATGCAATGGCGAGGCCCGCCACGCGTTTGTCGCTGAAAGTCGTCAATGGCAAGACCAATAAGGATAATTGGACTTATGCACCTTCTGCAACAGCAAACATTGTGGATGCATCTCGCAAGGTGGTTGGAGTGGAGACTGCTGGGCAGTGCTCATGTAAGACATGGCCTAACAATAACGACGAGTCCGATCCTTCAGTCAAGCTTCTTGGTTATCTCCCAAAATCCGATGCTGGTAAGTCGCCTCCCACGGGTTTTCGACGTTGTATTTCAGTACTAATGACTACAGACTTTTCAAAGATTGGTGGTTCCAGTCAATATATTTCCCTGGATGGCCGCCCATTATCCTCCGATAGAGGTACGGCAAAGGAGATTATCAGACTATACAAGTCTTACATTCGCTCAGCGGCGAAAGCAAATGGGGTTTCAACGCTGAATGATCCATTTCTGAATCTGCATATCTCATGTCCGCCAGGTGCATATGATGTGAATGTAGAGCCGGCAAAGGACGATGTTTTGTTTGCAGAGAGAGAACAGCTGATCCGGACAATTGAAGAGCTATTCAAAGCAACTTATGGAGAGCTACAGAAAGCTTCCGAACATACCCAGGAACAGACCACTACTGCGAGCGATTTTAGCGTTCTGTTGCGACAGCCTGCTTTACAAGAACCGGTTTCTCCACCGGCCCCTAACCAGCTTCCTGCTCTTCCAAGCCAATTGAGAACTCCTGCTATAAACAACGCAACACAAGGCCCCTTTACAGAAGACGATGATCTATCACAATCAGAATCTCGTGAAACAGCGTCGAATGACAATGGCCTTAATCCGTGGTCTATTGCAAAAACTCACTTTTTCCATCGGTCCCCGAAGTCAAACAAAACAAGCCAATTTGTCACGCCGACGAGGCCAGGTTTTAGGTCTAGTGGCGGTCGAAATGCAGCAGCCACCCAACCAAGCCCTTCTGATATTGCAAGTCCATATTCTCCGTCTTCGCCGGAAGACAGCCAGCTCCCGCCTCGCAGATCCAGCTCAACATCTGCAAGAGGAGGTCGAGGTTCGAACGGCTATACCAGAGCATCAAGGGAGCGTGACCGTGAACGCTATGGGAATGGCTCACTCGATACGTGGTTCGTGAGAAAAACCGGATCGTCTTTGTCAAACGATCCACCCGGAGAAATGTTGGATGATGAATCTGAATCTGAATCTGAAAGCGTCATGCTGGATGATATTGACGATGGCTTTATCGAGGATTCTTCACAAATAGTCAATAAGCCATTCAAACTACCTCTTGCAAGTAAAACAAAAGACAAACGCCAAGGTCAACTCCTACTGTCACCCAGTACCGATTTTCCTCCTGCTCAATCAGTGGAGAAAAGACAGGAGTTTCCAGTCATGGAGGAATGGTCAGCACGACTTCACCAGAACGCTCCTGACGATCAAAGCGTGTCCAGTAGCCAAGACACGGAAAGAGCACTGGATTTTGAACGGAGGAAAAAAGAAGCCAATATTGCTCATCGAAAGCAGCTGCGGCATCAGTATCTGGCCAGTCCAGCGAGCAGTCAGCCTACATCAAACTCTCCGCACAAGAACCGGTATCTCGCAGCCAGAGCGACACTCTCAGAATATAGCCAGCAAAGTCAATCGGGTCCGCCTCAAAAGGTACAATCAGCCTCAAGCGACGTATCAACAATGCAGGAGAATGATCCCCGTACATATCTGATGCGACATCAACCCGGTTCAGCAGCCACAGCGAATGATGCGACTAAGAAGTTGAAGCGTATACCCACGAACCGCCTACCACTCGAAATCATTCCCAAGGTATTCGATGTCCACAATCTTGGTATAAAGCTCGACGCGTCGCTATTGCAGCTGACTAGACAATGCAAATATTTGGCCGGAATCGACTATTATGTATCTCCCAAAAACGGGGAGGCGGACTACAGCCCATTTGACCATCTCACCGATACCGATCTCCCTGGAATATGTAAGATCTGGGAGACCACTATCGCCCGACTCGTTAATGAAAAGTATCGACTGAAAGAAGTTGATCTTTACGATGCTGCTGGCGGATCTGATGAAGCATTTATTGAGAAAATTGATATTTACGCTGCCATTCAATCGAAGTCATCGACCTGATATCATTTCCCTCGCAACTACGTACGAGATTTATCGACCTATCTATAGCTACCAGCCTATGCATCGCGAAAGTGCATGCGGGCAATCATTTAAGCATTTACCGAGAACGTATAGATTAGCAGCACATCGTCTATTAGCCCTGCCGAAATATATACAAATAAAAAAAGTCGTTATAATCATTAGCTCACCCAGCATCAACCGGACTCGATAATAATCGCAATCGCGAGCACCAGCAACGTCACCCCAGCCTACCCAATCAGCCAAGCACACATACACCCAAAGCTCAGAACGTAGAAAAAAAGGAACTTACCAAAAAAGTCATAACCCCAATCCCATGCATCTCCCACCCACCAGACAATACCTTCCCCCTCGCAATCGCATTCTGCTGCCTCCAAAACCTGTACGCGCCCAACACCGAAACCAGTATTGCGCAGGTCTGATATGCGACGCTGAGCGGGACGCCGACGGACTGGAAGTTGATGCGAGCGGTAGGCCGTCCAGATGCGCCGGAGTTGCGGCCTTGGAGACGGAAGAGTTGCGCGACGAGAACGCCTTGAATGGAGAATGTGGCTGCTGTGCGCATGTAGGCTAGGAATGTTCTTTCGAGGGCTTTCCCCATTTCCATCACAGGCATTAGCAAGATCAGATAGAAAAGAGGAAGCGGCGGGGAGTAGTACCGAAGTAATCTCTATTCCCCTTATGAGGAACCTCCAAGGTAACATTCCGCGCCCAAAAGCGTCGCACCGACTGCGGCACCCATTTCGTCTTTTTTTGTCGATTCCGCCTCTCTTGACTACCGGCCGTGGTGGTCGTTGCGCCGCTGTGTCGGGATGAAACGCGATACTCGCCAGACGATAATGAGCCTGCCGATGAACTTTCCGTAGACCGTCGGCGGATCTCGTCTAGTTCGGTGGCTTCGAGGGGGCGACTGTCGGTGCTGGTATGTGTTTCTGTGCGGGAGAGTCGTTGTTCTTCTTCTTCTTCTTCTGAAGGTTGTGCTCCGTTTGTAGGTCGTGGTTGTTGTTGTTGTTGTGGATGTCGGGGTTGGACCTCTTCCTCGTCACCCTCGAATGGAGAGTATTCTTCATCGCGTCTTGGGCGGGGAGGTATTGGGTCGTCGTCGTAGTCGCCGACTACCGCTGCCATCGGGATTATTTATTCGTTGTTTTGAAGTATTGAATAGTTGGTGGACGGTGTCGCATTGCATGACACTCTCTCGAACGATGAACGGAATCAAGCCGAGAGTCCGTCTTGTGTGTGTGTGTGTGTGTGTGTGTGTGTGTGTCGTACTTCTTCAACAATCGAACCTACTCTCGACAATCTAGTCGCATTGTTCACAGCATCAACCTCGCCCTTATCCACTGCATATACGCTATGCTGTGCTTTGAGCAGAATAAACTGACGTAAATGACTCAGTCCATCATCACGAACAAGCTCTCCCACAAAGTCACCCAATAATCTCCGCTGTCTCCATCGGAACCTTGTTTTCGTCTCTTAGGCTTTAGCAGGTAGAGGATCCATATTTTCCTTGGACATAAACCAATCATCTCCTCTGAATATCGGCTCTTAATATTAGCCATTCAAGTCCAAGGGCGCACCGCTATGAATATCATTTCTATATGGTTATATCAGAAAATGAAGCTATTCAAAGCCTTTAGTTTGATACTACATGCATAATGCTCAGCCCTATGGATCCAAGTGATACAAGCTTAATTTCTGAATTCCTCGTGGAATGAGTCAAATTGGCCAATCAGAGGGTGCAAATGTGCAATGATCCGCTATGGCGACATCGCGGGCCAATTGTACGCGCCTTTGGGGTAATTGCTTATTCCTACCCTACCTTTACATGTATTATTACTATGGTCGATAGAATGATTGATGCCGAGTAGACGAACAAACTCCAGTGAATTGCTTGAGTTATAGGTATAGTAACACTTGGTTGGTATCAAACGTTCAAACCCAGGCAGTCATTAGTCATGAAGAAGAATTACAATCAACCAAAAACAAAAAAAAAACGAGAAAGCAATGAAAAACATTTCGATATCCCGATATCCCAAAAATTCCGTTTCCATCATTATTCAAACAGTCAGTCAATTACGTGCGCTCGATACCTCCTCGCATGGTCCTGTCGGGGCGCGGGCCTGCTCCGTTCTGTTGTTGTTGGTAACGTTGTTTCTGTGGAGATGTTGTCGTCGTCGAAGAAGCAAATCCGGCGTCTCGATCAGTTGTAGCGGGGATATTAGGTGCCATGCAGATATATTCTCCATCTCCACCCTGAGCGCCTACAGTTACCCACACGTATTTCCCTACTCCGCTGGATGGACGTTCCTGTGGACCATCCCAGAAGATCTCGGTGGGTTGCCCGCTGGCGCCAGCTGTGACGGTAGATGTCGGTGGTCGACCTCCAAGACGGCCGTAATACACCCATGTGCTGAGTACTTCCTTGACGAATTTAATCTTGCGCATGAAGCCATTGGCCTGGAGGACGTCGCGTAATCGGTCATCACCACTGTTCTCAGTAGAGTCGTTGGCGACGGCTAGGAATGTTGCCGCTTCGTCTGAAGCGACGGCGCGGGTATCGAAGCCAGATGGATGCATTTTGCCTTTGGCAGCTAGATATCGTGCGGCAGATGGCGATAAATGGTAAAAGTCGATCCATGGCGACGAGCCTCTGCTCTTTCCATGTGAAATCACAAGCTTGGTATGATCGGGGAAGTTGAACTGTGCGAGTTAGTAGGGTACATAAAACAGATTCTCGGTACGATTGCCTACCTGGAAAGCGCCATCACCGAATCCCCAGACGCCGACATTGCCCAACCGTTGGTAAAACTTGATACAGACATCCGATTCTCTTGACGAGCTCGGCTCATCATTCAAATCATCTGCCCCATGCCTACCCAACGATCCAATCATATATTTTCCAAATTGGTCAACCAGTTTCACTCTCTTCACTTTTTCTGCCTCCGACTTGGCTTGCTCAGGCCCAACGTCAGTCCTAACCCTGATTCCCATGGCCCCGTTTCCACTACTAGAGGCCTTGACTTCGAAAATTTCAGGTCGCACAAGCACACGCTTCATCCCACGAACTTCTGCAGACGCTTGCTCAATATTTTCGTAGAACTCGACAGGCTTCCCGTTTCGTGGCACGAGTTGATCTACCTCCGAGTAGGCATACTGGTCTCGGTTCTCTAAACATCGAGACTTGCGCCGAATATGCTTCTCTCCGTCTCGCAAGATGACGCCACTGGCCGCTTGGCCGTGTTCTCCTTTGAAAACACAGCCAACAGTACCATCGTCTAATATATACCCAATGCCATAGCGATTTGTGTAATCCACCCATTTAATAACATATGAATGAGGACGGCGTTTGGGCTGAGAACGGTACGTTCGCGATGCTGATGGTGTCATATTTCGAAGCATGAGTTTAATGTCCACGACAACATCTTCTGGAGAAGATCTAGGGATCAAATCATATTTTTCATTTGGGTGTATCAGAGGACTGGCCCCTAGCGTTGACCGGGGTTTGTTGGAAGATGTACTGGATTTGCTGGAGTTTCGTGCATGGCTTTGCGCAGTCTCTGCAGGTGTGGGACGTGAGGCCTTGAACCTCTGCTGCTGTTCCACTGGAGTTTCTGACCGGTTCTCTGGTTGTACCGAGCCTGGCGCTCGCATGGTTCTTGACCGGGGAGGCTTCGCAACAACATCATCGTTTAAAGGCGTGGCTGACCGCACTTCATCTTGACTAAAGGGAGGTAGAGGTCTATCCACAGCAGCCTCATACTGTCGGCGTGATTGAGAACGCGTTTTACCCATACCAAGATTGTCCGGTACACTGTCAGATTTGGGCATTGGAGGTGCAACAAGTCTATCCAAATCTCGAATCGATGCTGAATATGAGGCGGCAACCCCTCGGGGTATTCTGACCGGCCTTTGTGCCAACCCTTTCGGAGGAGAATCGGACGGTAAATCACGAGATCCAGACGGGTTTCGTCTTGTGTGCGTCATGGTCGTACTAACTGTTGGTGGAGCTCGCATTGTGGCAGCACTTCGGCTTGACGTGCGAAGAGGCAATGCTTGTTGGCGAAGCGTGGCTGCATGGCTCTTTGGTTTTGCTTCCATTTTCCGTGACTGCGCCGCAGCCAGGGCAGCTTGCGTTCTCGCTAAAGAAACTGCATTTATCTTTTCTGGTGTATCCGATGGAGTCAATCGATCATTGCTATCATCGGAGCTATTGGAGTCGCTGAAATCGGTTGCTGATGGAGCAGCGATATCAGGAACACTCCAGTCACCGTCAGACCAAGCAGGATATTTATACACAAAGTCGGTGGGTAGAGGAATAACAGGCGAAAGCCCCTTATCCGATTCCGCAGATGTTTCTGAAAAAACGGTCTTGGAAGAACCTTTGCCCGCACATTTGCGAGGATTTCCATCTCGTTTGTAACCAACTCCGCATTCAGTGTAAAATGCTTCTCTGCAAAAGGCATATCTTTCTCGTGGATCCTGAATCTGGGCCGCTTTACTTCTGTATTTGCTTTCATATTCCAAGCTATACCCTTGTATCATTCGGTCTCCTTGCGGCTCTTCCATCTTCAACCAAACCGGTTTCATTTGTTTGCACGCAGGATCAAGAGAACGAGGAATGCAGCCGGGATACATGTCGAAGAATTCGTGGTCGACAATCTCATCGGCCGAAGGCCGTTTTTCTTCATCCAAATTCAAGCAAGAGCTCACGAGGGTTTTTGCTTCTATCGGAATATCGTTTGCACATTCATTATCCTTGGGCCAGACGTAATTTAGGTTCTTGACCTTTTTGTAAATTTCTTCTTGGGTTTTTGATTGGAACGGGGGAAAGCCTGCGAGCATGGCGAAACTACTCCAAATTAGCATTCCTTCGAATCAGTCTGATGACAAGGTTCTTACCAGATCACACCCAACGACCATATGTCCACTTTTTGGTTATGCCCCCCCTTGCTTCTATCGATAACCTCCGGCGCGATATAATTGGGAGTTCCACATAGTGTTTGTCGCCGCTTTGCCTCTTTTTCTGACAAGATCATAGCTGCCAATCCAAAATCACCAACTTTGATGTCCATATTTCGATCCAGAAACAGGTTTCCCATCTTAAGATCACGATGCGCAACGTTTCGCTTATGTAGGTATTTCACTGCGCCGCAGAGCTGTATCATGAACCGCCGTACTTCAGGTAAGGTCAGGGACTTTCGCTTTCGGACCATATCCATCACAGAGCCGTTGGGACATAAATCAAGGACCACGTAAGTACAATCGAAAAAGGCGAATGCGCGATGGAAGCGGACGATATTCGGGTGTCGCAATTTGGAGTGAATCTCAAGCTCAGTCCGAAACTAAAACCAACCGTCAGTTACGTGTAATATCTCCCGTACAAGCATTAGTAGCACACCTTCTCCGCCATCTTCTTTTGCGTCATTTCAGAACGGACGACTTTCAGCGCGAAGACACGGCCATTGCGCACCAGCTTTCCTTCATAACAGACCGCAAAACCACCCTTGCCGAGAAACAACCCTGTAGAATATTCCTCGCCATCTTCCCCAGGCTCCCTCACAATTGAAGGTGGTGGCGGCGCATGGATTTTGGAAGGTGCAGCCTTTGCGGCCGCAGGGGCCAGAGGGGCGTGACGATCCACCTTTTTATGCGCTGCAGAAGATTTGCTCTGCAGTGGAAGATTCGTTGATCGAGGGGAAAGCGCTTCCATGTCAGATCTAATACGAGGATACAACGGGTGTGTCGATTGTAAGGCGACTGTCCATGAATTGACGGATCATGGAATTCGTAGTTCTCAAGGCACTTTGTGATCAACGAATTTTTGGTAGATCGCGTCGTGAATAGTGCTCGCAGCTTGACACGGTCGTTTGACAATGTTGTGGTATCGTGTTCGCGATCGCCTCCTGATTACGTTCGATAAGTGACGATTCGACGTTTCATATATTGCGGTCCGCGGGTAAGCAGCGGACGGACCCCAGGTAGGATCAGCGGCTCAGGGGAAAATTAAGATAATCTGGTACCGTTAAAAGAAAAAATAAACAATGAACCGCTAGCTTATTGGGAATCGTGGGGAATAAGAAAAGCGCCTCTGTCGCCCAGATCAAACAATTTATCGAGTTCTCGGACAGTTGGAGTCCCTTGAAAGCGGAAGGCACATAGCAAGGATGTCTCGCACTAACCCAGTGTGGTGGTTGGCACATCTCTTTTAGGAAATCCGTAAACATCAGCCGGCAGCGGAAGATTGTTTGTCCGCCGGTTGATCTCCTAAGGCAACAACAACAGCCCGCAGTCTTGGCAACGTCGTCTTATTATCCCGCTGTGTTCCGTCATAGTCTGGATATCTTCAATTCCCAGCAATTCTGTTGAGCGCTACAATTTATTTGCTGCCATGTCGCTCACTCTGAAGCTTTCCTCGCTTGTTATCCGTACCCTTTCAAAGCCAATTGCCGTACGTTTATTATTACTACTGTAACCTCAACTGCTAATATTCTCGCAGAATAGTATCAAAGCTCAGGCCCGCGAACATGAACGATTCCGGAGACTTTGTGTCTCCATGGCACAGACGCTCCATCGCATCGATATGCGCCTAAAATTCGGTCTTCTACGAGATACAGCGGCCATCGAGGAAAGAGCCGCGAAAGAAGCAGCCGAGGCAGCAGCACGGAGACACAGATCAAAAGTTCCGACAGCCAAAACAGAAGCCGAAATACAAGCCGAAAAAGAAGAAACGGAGGAAGCGAAAAAGAAAGCAATCGAAGAAGTAAAAGCGAAACCTCTGCCGCGGATACGACCGTTATCCGAATCCAAAGCTATCGACTCCGGTGCGAATTTCATCAGCGAGACATTCCTCTTCTTAGTGGCTGGTGGCTTGATTGTTTTTGAGTCCTGGCGCTCGAGACGTAAGGAAACATCCCGTCGGTCTGATGTGCAGGATCGCTTGGTTGAGTTGGAAGAATCGGAGCGGGCCGCTCGAAGGGCGTTGGCAATACTTGAGAAAGAGCTTCTGGAACTCAAAGCTCAACAGGGGAAACTTCCTGCGAGACACATGCAACGCATTCTTCCTCAGGAAGTTTGGGAGGAGGATATCGAAGAAGTTACACCTCAGCACAAAGATCAAGGCTGGTTGACTCAAATTTTGTCTTACTTTCCCTCTTCCACCACGACTCCGGCTACATCACCTCCGATTGCACCGACACCACCTGCAGCCAAAAATGAAGAGCCAATTCCACCTTCGGCCACAACAGATTCGCCTCATTCTATCATACCTACTTTGCTGAAGCCCGGCCATTCGAATCCTTCGCCAAAGGAATCGTGATTGCTTTCTTTTGTCCGGTCATATTTGCCAGCCATCTACTTTATGATACCCTTGCATTCTGATTTAACGTCCGTGTGTATAACCGTTGTTTATAGACTTCTATTCTGCATGTTGTTCATACGTTGTGGTCGCTGTACATATTATGGGCTTCGGGTGTTCTTGCCGTTTTGGTCATGTGCATCATCTCCTCTCCCTCCTTCCTCTCTTTCCTGTCTCATCTTAATCCTCTCATCCATTAAATACTTACAATTCCAATGTTGTCATTTATATCTGAAGGAGAACAATAGCAATGACTACCACCTTTCAAATCGTCACATCTGTCTCTCTTCGATGCCGCCCGATCTGGGAAATACTCTCCCCCATCTTGGAGTCAAGCGACACCAATATCGCGTTCGGAGGTTTGTCTCCCTATGATGAACTAGACGACTTGAAATTAAAGAACCCAAGGTTCGCGCGATGACGCCTATGATATCGCCGCCTATGTCCCCGCGGTGGACCCTTTGAAGAATGCCGTGCTGCACACATTAGTTCTTACTCCCTCGGACATTGAAGACGCTGCCAGACAAGCCACCCTGGCTCGTATCGAACATTTTATCTCGGTACACCAAAATGACTCTAGGCATCATTATGTCGCGATCGTGTTCTTGAACTCGGAGACTGCATTCCTAAAAGCAAGCAGACGCTGCACCATCAATGCATTTGTGGCTTTACAAGCTCTGTAAGTGATTCACGATTGTCCTCATGTCAGTATTATATCAATAATATGATTCTTAGTCTCTTTGACTCCGCATTAGCCGCGGATATACCGATAATCATGCTGGCCGAATCCGGCGAACTGTTACCTTCGCTCAAAGAGCACTACTATGCCATTCAGCGAACCATAAATCAGCCTCCCCCCGCCTTCAATTTCGCGTCAATGCCATCACAAACACCAGCAAATTCTACGCTGTATCTTCTTGAGCAGATTGTGAGTCAGGGGTCTGATCCACGCGCTTGTCGACAGAATGTCAACATCCTAAGTGATTTCTTTCCGTCGCTACGTGCTCTGAGCGCTGCATCGAGGACAGCAGAGACGCGCCGGTTCATTGCAGAGTATCTCGGCGAGCAGCTTGCAAAACATATAGAGTCGTTCTGGAATGAGGAGAGAGTTTACGTCTGATACTCAGGTATCTGGCTGGAATTGAGGTGGAGGACGTAGGAAGTACATGTAATGCTGGGGAGAACGAAATATATTTTGTAGCCAGGCACGTGCACCACATTATCAACGATCTGCCAGGCGGTCTGCCAATTTGCAGACACGCGTCTCGCCTTCAAAATTATATAGTTATGCTTTTTCTATTAATAATAAAATAATAGAGAGAAAAGAATCGGAAAAGTCTTCTAGAACAGCGCCCAATCAGGCAGCTTGAAAAGTGACACAGAACTAGAAGTGAATGAAAGCAACAGAGATATGACGTCGCAGGTCTTGGCGTCAGGTACTTGGACATCAACCAAGTCATCAACCGAGTCTTCTAGGCTAAGTTACAATCTAGCATGAATCGTGTTGGCTACAGGAATTATTTGATGCAAAAAGCGTACGAAGACGTGGTACGAACGCATCATTCAAGGTCTTTATCATCGAGAGTACATAACTTACTACATAACTAGTACATACTACATAGCAAAGAAAGAAACGGATGACGCGGTCGTCTGTCGGTTCGTCGGCAGGTGTGGCTCTAACCCAGTGTGGCGCAGCGTGCGTGTCTCGTACCAAGACTGGCCAGACTGAGGCCCCCAGGCTCCACTTGCTGCGGCGGGAGATAGAAAGAGACAGCGACAGAGAGAGAGAGAGAGAGAGAGAGAGAGAGAGAGAGAGAGAGGCCTGACAAGGCAGCCCCAATCCAATAAAACACACTTTTCGTCGACCTTGTTCAAATTTCACCTATCTTCAATTTTTTCTCCTTTTGAGCTACGGTGTGCTCATACTTGCCTGATCAACGGACCCAACCTACTCCATTGATTAGAGCGGGTCGCTTCATTCTAGCCGCCTAGGGGACAACAATTAACCTTTGCCTGTCGCTCCGTCCTTTCCCCCTCACTCACAGAGCGAACTGATACGTCACAACTAGTTGCGGTTTGACACCACTCAGAAAATCAGAAAATGGTATGTTCCCTTGCAATCGAAATCCAAATCAATCAAGTACTGACTGCCGTTTCAATAGGGTCAATCGCGACGTCCTGCCGGTGGTGAGAAGCGCAGTCGCGGCTTTGGCCGGTCCAAAGGCGATGCCGACGTGGGCGACGGTCGAAAAGCCAGAGGAAAACCACAGGTCAAGAAGGCTGCCTTCGAGAGCACAAAGAAGAAGGAGATTGGTGTGTCGGATCTTACCTTGTTGAGCAAAGTGTCCAACGAGGCAATCAACGACAATCTCAAGTTGCGATTTGAGAACAGGGAGATTTATGTGCGTATTCTCCATGCGCTTTGTCAAATTTGATCTTTACTAAACGACGTGTGCAATGTACAGACATATATCGGCCATGTCTTGGTCTCCGTCAACCCGTTTCGAGATTGTACGTTCAATCGCGCTCCCGATCTCCGGACTCGACTAACACATTGCAGTGGGTATATACACCGACCAAGTTCTCGAGTCTTATCGTGGCAAGAACCGACTCGAAGTGCCCCCGCACGTCTTCGCCGTCGCCGAATCTGCATACTATAACATGAAGGCCTACAAAGATAATCAATGCGTCATTATCTCAGGAGAGTCCGGCGCCGGAAAGACGGAAGCCGCTAAACGACTCATGCAGTATATCGCAAGTGTGTCGGGTGGTTCTGATTCGTCTATCCAACAAACCAAGGAAATGGTTCTAGCAACAAACCCTCTTTTGGAATCATTTGGCAATGCGAAGACGTTGCGAAACAACAACTCGTCGCGCTTCGGTAAATATTTGGAGCTGGAGTTCAATGCGCAGGGTGAGCCGATTGGAGCCAATATCACGAATTATCTGCTGGAAAAGACCAGGGTGGTCGGACAGATTACGAATGAACGAAACTTTCACATTTTCTATCAGCTCACCAAGGCTGCGCCCCAGGGGTATCGAGGTGAGTTGATACTATGACCCAGGTTTTTTTGGTTGACTTGACGCTAATTGCGTTATGTCATAGATAACTTCGGAATTCAACAGCCTCAGTCATATCTCTACACGAGCCGCTCCAAATGTTTCGATGTGCAGGGTATCGACGACACTGCCGACTTTGCAGAAGTTCTTGAGGCCATGCGAATCATCGGGTTGACGCAGGGTGAAAAAGATAACATTTTCCGAATGCTTGCTGCTATCTTATGGCTGGGTAACGTCCAATTTTCGGAAGACGACGAATCCCACGCATCAATCACCGACCAATCTATTGTCGATTTCGTGGCATATCTTCTTGAAGTGGACTCTGCGCAGGTCAACAAGGCTCTTACGATTCGTGTCGTTGAGACTGCACGTGGTGGTCGACGAGGTTCTGTATATGAAGTCCCATTGAACAAAGTACAAGCCAACGCTGTTAGAGATGCTTTGGCAATGGCTATTTATTTCAATCTCTTCGACTGGATCGTTGACCGGCTGAATCAATCACTAAAGGCGAAACAAGCCGTGACAAACTCGATTGGTATTCTTGATATTTATGGATTTGAGATTTTCGAAAAGAACTCTTTCGAACAATTGTGCATCAACTACGTGAACGAAAAGCTACAACAGATTTTTATTCAACTGACCTTGAAAGCCGAGCAGGAAGAATACGCGCGGGAACAAATTCAGTGGACGCCAATCAAATACTTTGATAACAAGGTCGTCTGTTCTTTGATCGAGGATAAGCGCCCCCCTGGTGTATTTGCGGCGCTGAATGACGCCTGCGCAACCGCGCACGCAGATTCGTCCGCAGCTGACCAGACTTTTGTCGGCCGTCTGAATTTTCTGGGTCAGAACCCCAACTTCGAGAATCGACAGGGACAGTTCATCATCAAGCACTATGCTGGTGATGTCAGCTACTCGGTGGAAGGAATGACCGATAAGAACAAGGATCAGTTGCTCAAGGATTTGCTCAATCTGGTTGGATCTTCAAGCAACGACTTTGTACATGTTTTGTTCCCGAACCAAGTGAACCAGGACGACAAGCGACGCCCTCCTACTGCTGGTGATAAGATCAAAGCTTCCGCAAACGATCTCGTCACTACGCTCATGAAATGCCAACCTTCTTATATCCGAACCATTAAGCCTAACGAGAACAAATCGCCCACTGAGTACAACGGTGCGAACGTGCTTCATCAGATCAAGTATCTTGGTTTGCAGGAGAACGTTCGTATCCGACGAGCCGGTTTCGCTTACCGTCAGACCTTTGACAAGTTTGTTGAGCGGTTCTATTTGCTGTCTAAGCATACTTCGTACGCAGGTGACTATACGTGGACGGGCGATGCGGAATCTGGTGCCAAGCAGATTCTGAAGGACACGGGTATTCCAGCCGAAGAATATCAAATGGGTGTAACAAAGGCTTTCATCAAGACTCCCGAAACATTGTTTGCGCTGGAACATATGAGAGACCGCTACTGGCACAACATGGCTATTCGTATCCAACGGGCATGGCGTAATTACCTGCGCTATCGTATCGAATGCGCGATCAGAATTCAGCGGTTCTGGCGTCGGGTGACTGGTGGCTTGGAGTTCATCAAAGTGCGAGACCAAGGTCACAAGTTGCTGCAGGGTAGGAAAGAACGTCGTCGTATGAGCCTGCTTGGATCTCGACGGTTCATGGGTGATTACATCGGCGTCGGGAATAGTGGTGGCCCTGGCGAGATCATCCGCAGTAGCGCCGGCGTTAGTGGTAAGAAACTTCTTTCAGACTTGTGATTCTCTAGGCTAATCTTGGTATAGCATCCGACAATATTTTGTTTTCTTCACGTTGCGACCTGCTGGTGGCCAAATTTGGTCGCTCCAGTAAACCAATGCCTCGTGTTCTCGTATTGGTGAGTGCGCCCTCATTGATTTTCGATATATGACACTAACTATCTAGACCTCTCGCAATATTTATATCATCGTTCAAGCGATCGTCAACAACCAACTTTCCATTTCATCAGAGCGAACGATTTCCGTCGGCGCGATAAAGTACATTAGCACCACGAATCTGAAGGACGACTGGTTCTCGATAGTTGTTGGCTCACAAGAACCCGACCCGCTTCTGAATTGTGTCTTCAAGACCGAATTCTTCACCCATCTGAATACTGCTCTCAGAGGACAGCTGACCTTGAAGATTGGGGAGACGTAAGTCTGCCACCATGTCACGAAGTCACATGTGCTAATGAATTCAGGATTGAATACAATAAGAAGCCCGGAAAACTAGCTACAGTCAAAGCCGTCAAAGATCCAGCTGTATCTCGCGACGATGTTTACAAGAGTGGCAGCATTCATACAGGACCTGGTGAACCTCCCAACTCCGTCTCCAGGCCTACACCACGACCCAAGCCAGTTGCTGCGCGACCAGTCACCAAGGGTAAGCTTTTGCGACCTGGTGGTCCCAACGGTGGTCCTTCTAAGCTTAGCGGCAATCGGCCAAATGGCACTACTCCACGACCTGTACCGACTCCTCAAGCTCTTCCTGCGGCTACTCCTCAGCCAGCAGCCACCCAGCGTATTGTACCTCAACCAGTTGCAGCCGTTGCGGCTTCGCATAATCGTACACCATCCCAGGCATCTGTCCGTGCTCCTCCACCACCACCCCCGGCTCCTCCCGCGGCGGCTCCGGCTCCTAAGAAACCTTCCGCCAAGGTGTTGTACGATTTCTCTAGTGACCGGCCCAATGAGCTTACCATCCATGCGGGAGAAATTATCCAGATCGTCTCCAAAGAAGGAAATGGTATGCCCTTTATTTCTCCTATCTTTTGAGCAAGTTACTTACTATGAATAGGATGGTGGCTATGCATGAACACAACAACGTCAGCCCAAGGCTGGACACCAGAAGCCTACCTCGAAGAAATTGCAGTCGCCGCAGCGAAGCCCGCCCCGCCACCTCCACCTCCAGCAGCACCAAAAGCTGCTCCAAACGGTACCGCTGTCGCAGCAGCAAAAGCTAAACCTGCACCTCCCGCACCCCCAGCAAAGAGACCTAATGCCGCTGGACGCAAACCTCTCGCTCCGCCCACTCGCGACAGCGCTGTTAGTATCAACTCACAGGACTCATCTGGAGGAGCTAGTGGTCGCGCGACGCCAAACAGTAGCTCAAACGCTAGCCTGGCGGGTGGTTTAGCGGAGATTCTGCGACAGCGACAAAGTGCTATGCGTCCGTCGAATGAGGAGGATGATGATTGGTGAATGAGTTGAACAATTATCTGTTCTTTGAATCTTTGTTGGCAGTTACAATTTTTTTTTTTTGCAGTATTCTGATTTTGGAAAACATGCGAGCGGTTCTTTCGCATAGTCAACTCCAAAAGCAAGCTCATGCCGTTGTTTCTCTCCTTCCTCTGCGTTGATGTCTTCAATCTTGTCATGTTTGCCTTTGTTAGAGCATATGCATGAATGGCTTTTTGATTGGTCCGGTCCATCTTTGGTGGCATGCATATACCTTGATTTCCTCGATTGTTGCTTGTCTGCGTGTTGAGAGTGTGTATGTAGTACTGTGTTTGATGTGAGTGTGATACAAAAGAAGTATATGTCCTACTGCGCATATCTGCTTTTGACTGTCTATTCAGACTCCTCCAAATATTTTCAGGGGCACCAATAAAAATGCGCCAGTAAAGAAGCGTCTGAGTACACAGATTACCTTGCATGTCAAATTAGGGCTAGGAGCGTCACCTGACCGCTGGCATCAATTCTATCTCTTCACCATTATTACCTCCCTGATCCATACACGGTAACCTTCGAATCAAGTTTTGGCAGGTATCACATTCTATTGAAATCTAATGCACGCATCACATATAACATGAAGGAGAAAAACCGAGAACAAAATTCCAACGCTAACGCTTCGCTTGATATGGACTGGGATTCAAGAGAAATAGCAGAAAGAGGCACATCAATTGCTTGAAACGAAACCGAAAATATTGTAGAATCGTAAATCAATAAGAAATTGAGTTGAAGTGAAGTTTGTGGATGCTTCAAGAAGTAATCGTGGCCTCGTCACAGTTTGGCCGAACACTGCCCCTGATCGAGCGTGCAGAGTCGAGTTTCCAGCAACCAGAATAGAATTCTGCACAAGAAGTGGCAATGAATTTACTTCCTATTCGCGCGCTTCCTCTTCGACGAGAAGAGAGGATAATTAAGCTCATCCCACCGCCCATCAAAAGCGATACCGGGATGACCCCAAAAACTCAACGCAGCAGTCGCGATGGTAATCATGGTCCCTTCCAGCACCATAAAAGTGACTTCGTCGTTTGCCAGATGTCCTCTAAACCCACCGCTGAGCTCCGCAACACGGAATATGCAACGGATGTAGATGCAGATCGTCGCTAGACCTTGGCAAAACAGGAATACGCGCCACTTCCTCGACGCGCGAAGAGTCGCGAAATCGGGGTTTAGCCCGCCAGCTCTTGCATGCATGTGATCGTCATTTTCCTCCTCGTCATTGGATGAAGCCGATTGTCGTTTCCCAATAAGTCGAAACATTTGGCCAGATTGTTGTTTCTGCGCCTTCAGCTTATAGACCCTCCACGCGAAATCGAGACATATCCCCAGGTAAAGCGTGAGGGATGCGACTTGAGTGGATAGTCCGGCTATCATGATGTTGATACCGGACTGCACCGTCGAAGCGTCGTTTGACGTTGTGATTGCGCCGCCGGCGGCTTGGAGGAGTAAAGAGAAGACGTCGCACGTCACAAAGATGAGGGTGTAGCCTCGTTGCTTGATCCGGGTGAGTTCCGTCGAATAGACGGATACTATACGCGCGAGACTGAGATAGATAGCTGCGCTGAGAAAGGCCGGTGCGATGGTGAGACTTATGATATACCTATAATTTTTTAATTGGGAAAGGCAAATCAGCAATCATGTGCCATTTACGATATGTCATGGGGTTTGATATCAAGTCTACTAGGGTAACCTACATTTCAAACCATTTATCAATAAATGGATTGTCCCGCATCTTTATCCGCCCTATATACCCTATCATTTCGCCGATCAGACCACAGACCATACCGACCATGTATCCCCATGTTCGAGTCCGGATGCCGAGGTATATCTGTACGGGGATGAAGAGACCGAAGACGGCGGCAAAGAATGCATTTCCGCCCAGGTTCGGAAGATAGGTTGTATGTGCAATTGAAAGGGGACAGATTTCGAGTGTGCATTGTTGACTACTAGTGATGTATGGCGGCGGTGCCGTGATGGTTGAAGCTGGATTCGACATTCTTTTGAGTTCTGTCTGGAGAGGACTAAAAGTGACGAAAAAGATAGGAATCAGATGTTTTACTCTTAAACGTTCAAGTGTTACAATGTTAACTATCAAGGAAACATTGAAAGCGCATATATATATATATATATTCTGGTCCGAAGAACAGGCAGACATTTTACGAATTGCTTCACACCCTCCAGGACTCTGCTCATCTTGTATGCACGCATAATACGCGCGAAGCTGACTACAGATCTTTCCTGCTGACTGACTGATACACAAAGAATCAAAGATTATTGAAAAATATAGAAAGAACAATGCCCTCGCCAGATCGACCAGCGCTATAACTGGCCGGTGCGTAAAGCCCAAAACGGGGACTGGTCTGAAATCCAATAATACGCCCTGACCAATCACATGCGAAGAATTCATTTATTTTTGGGACTATTTGTGATCGATAGGCTGACATATTTACCTTAAAATAGAGATTTTATGAACTAATGACAATGGAAATGGCCTCCGAGTTATTGCCGGGGCCGAATTATACCAAAAGCAAGGGCTCTCTATACCTAACAGATTGGGGGAGTCGCTTTGCGTGACCGGCAGAATCTACTTCTTTTTGCTTCCATATCTAAGATTTACATGTTTATTGTATCGAGTGTTGATGAAGAAAAAAAAGTAATATAAAGATAAAAACAAGTGATATTCTAAATGCAAAACACCATAGCACTAAGTAAATAAACAAATGGTAGTGAAGATCAAATCCCGAGGCCCCCTATCCGTACATAGTAATCTCAATCTATTTATCATCCTCAATACGTCGTGCAATTTCTAACAAACTCTCCTTGATACGTCCTTGCCATTCCCGTAATTGATCCTGTCGCTTCATGCGGTTGCTCCAAATGAATTTGACATGAAGTGAGTCTGCAACCACAAAAGCCTGCGTAATCATCAGCGCTGGGCGAACCAGCCGAGCACCATCGCCTTCGGGTTTGGGCTTCTCCAGATCGACGTAGCGCAGAATGGCATCATCTCGTTCTACTTGTTGGTATCTGCCAAAGTAGTTTATCGTAAACTCAAACGGACTGTGGTCTGCAAAGGCAGCGTTACCCGCGTCGGAAAGCCAGCGAGTTGCCCAGTAAGGGACGCCGTTACCGGGGATGCTTTCGCGTACGTCTCGTACCTGTTGAAGCGTCTCGAGTATGTCGCTGGACTGTGGAACGACGAATGGAGTTGATGAAGTGAACCATCCAAGCGTGTTCGAGACGTCTAGATTGGCTCCGAAGTCGTCACGGCCGTGGTTCACCGCAATGAAAGATGGCAAGGGACGGTCATTAAACGTTGAGCTAAATGCGTGCGAAAGCGCGGACATAAATATGTCCTGGGGCGTAGATGCAAATTGTTCATTGCATTTACCCAACAACAAGCCTGTAACATTCGAGTCAAGTGTAAAATTGTCACTAAGTTCCGTCTCAAATGTATTTTGTGACTCGGTGATTCCCCAGTAATCGTACATTGGCGTGGGGACCTGGAATGGCAAGACGGTCTCGGGCGTCCACTCGCGCTCTGCCCGTTCCTTCAACAGTCGAATCCAGCGAGCAAACGAGTCAGACTGTTCTGTGAACACGTCTTCGCCTGCTAGGCCTTGCTCCAGAGTCTGAACTATAATTCGCCATGACACGCCGTCAATGACCATATGGTGGACAGTCAATGATAAGAAACGACTCTGGTCTGGAAGTCTAAATTCCACTGCACGAACGAGAGGACCTCGCTGTATGTCGAGTCCAGGTTGATTCTGGGCAATAAATGGCTTGATAGCTTCCATATCGGAGACTTTCAGAGACTCGAAATGATAGTCGTTGGAACGTTCTTGCGGAATGTACTGCTTCAATTTGCCTTTATCATCACGGGTAAAACGAGCTCGGAGCATGGGATGGCGGCCTACTGTGGCGCTGATAGCTGGTTCAATGTCAATGTCGCTGTGAACAGAGAAAAGGATCGTCGTGTTGAATCGATTGAGGTTACCGCTAGACTTTATGCCGGACTCCCAAGCCTGCTGAGGCGACAGGCTGAACGGAGTGGCGCCGGTTTCTTCAGAATCTCCATCTTCATCCAAGGGCTGTGCTCGAACGGCGAGCTGCTCGATTGTGGGATACTGGAACATATCTTTGACCGTCAAAGACACCTTTGCGTTGCGATACTTGGATACCGCTCGCATTGCAGAAATGGAGTCGCCCCCTAAGCTCTGGAATGATCGTTCCATGCTGATTTGTTCTTCTGGTATATTGAGAACTTCGGCCCAGATGGCTCTCAAAAGGTTCTCCATAGGCGTGCTTGGGCCCCTGCCTACAGCTTGGGAGCCCATATTGGCGATTTGTTCATAGGTTGAGTCATCGAGGCTGTCGATCCATGCTCGAACCTTTTTGTGATCCGTTTTCCCAGATGGTAGCATTGGCATTCTGTTAATTGGTACCCATAAGGCGGGGACCATGTAGACGGGAAGAACCGCTGAAACTGCGTCTGCAATTTTCGTGGTCATTTCCATTGCCTCTAGTCTGCGCTCATCGGGTATGAGACACAAGTCGTTGGTAGTTGTCGTAGGATCCTGAATGTTCTTGAAGGCAACAACAGCGACCAATTGCTTTTTGAAAGGACCACGAGATGGCAGTAGCGTGAGAGCGTGCTGAATATTTTCATCTCGTTCGATGTTGTACTCGATTTCTCCCAACTCAACACGCTGACCGCGGATCTTTACCTGGCCATCGGAACGGCCAATGAAGTGGATTGTACCATCCGTGTTGTAGCGCACAAGATCGCCAGTGCGATAGAACCTTTCCGTTTCGCTTGATGAAGAGAGCCAATTTGGTTGCTCAATGAAAGCTGCCGCTGTCTTTTCAGGCGCATTCAAATATCCCCTTGCTAGGATGGGACCTGAAATCAACAACTCGCCAACAGCTCCAATAGGCAGGAGTTTAGATGGCTGTTTGGAATCAACAACCCACAAGACGCCACCTATGGCTTTTCCAATATTGGCAGGGTCTGCGCTAGGATCCAATCCTGGATTGAGGGCAGCAGCGACAGAGCATTCACTAGGTCCGTATCCGTTGTATAGCGTCACCTTGTCCGCCCATTCAAGAATATCACGCTTGGACAATGGCTCTCCACCAAGGATTAGGTTCTTCAAAGATGGAACGTCTGCCGGATCGAGAAGCTTAAGCACGGAGGGAGTTAAGAAGATCCAATTGATGGCAAATTCGTTGATACCACGCTTGATATCCTTGCTCATGTTCTCATCTGGCACGCAAATGCATGCTCCAAAAATCAAACTTGTCATTATCTCCAAGAGACTGACATCAAAGCTGTAGGAAGCAAGTTGAAGCACGCGGGACCCAGGACCGAGCGTAGTAAGACTGCCTTGCACCAATGCCCCAGAACAGAAAGCGGAATGTTGCACGACACATCCTTTGGGTTTTCCTGTACTGCCTGAAGTGAAGATGACGTACGCGTCGTGCTGAGGACTCGGGCGTACTTGATCCAACTCTTGCTGAGAGATTTCGAGTTTCTCTCCATCCTCCAGAGTGCTCTCATTCACGAGAATGATCGTAGTTCCTAGTTCTTTCAACTTATAGGAATACTTCGGAGATGTAAGAAGAAACTTGGCTTGAGTCTGCTCAACGACTTCACGGAATCGTTCGATTGGTGTTGCGGGATCAATAGGGACGAATGCAGCCCCGGAGGACAGAACAGCAACCATTGACACGATAGCCCAGGCTGATTTCTCAAATGCCAAAGGTACAAAATGTCCCGGACCAACTCCAGCGTGGACCAGGAGCTTGGTCAAATTCGAAGCCATATTACCCAGCATTTCGTAAGTCAGTGTGACGTTTGTGGTCTGCACTGCAACGTCATTGGGTGCTTTCGAGATCTGCTCATATATAAAATCTGGGATAGTGCGATTTGCGGCCTCGGGTTCGTTTTTGTTCCAGGAAGTAATTTGAGATAAATCATGTGCGCCGACGTAGTTCAACTGATCAACCCTTGAATCTGGTCCGTCCAAGATGCTGCTCAAGATGGCAGAGAAAGTTGCCGAAATCGATTGTGCTTGGGACCGAGAAAGACAGTCTGTCCAGTAGGCAAGTTTGATATCCAAGCTATTGGATGAATCCGTGACATGTAGAGCGATGTTATACTATTTCATGTCAGTTTTTGACCTTAGGAGTAATTGTATTATTCTTACCTCTGTCGGCTCTCTCACGACAACATTTCGGAAGTTGATTGAGCCAGCCTCAATACCTTTGTCCATCGCCGAAATAGCCTGGAAAGATATACCGGTGTTGAACAAAGCCATACCAGAAAGATCGAGAGCATGCTGTATCTCTGCAAGCGAACAGTGTTGATGTGAAAGAGAATCGAGAAGCTCCGTCTGACACGTGCGCAAGGCGTCTTTTACGGTCGTTGACTCATCGAGAACGGCCCTGCAAATCAGAACACTGATCGTAGGCCCGATCATATCAACAATGCCCTCGACAGGTGCATCTCTGCCGGATGCGAGATAGCCAAAGCACACATCATCACGACCGACAAAGCATCGAAGCACAAGAGCCCAAACCGTCTGGACAAGGTTGGAAACAGTAATGCTATGGGAGGAGCAGAAATTGTGTATGGCTTCGGCTGAAGGCTCGAGCGTCACCATGATATCCTGGAGCTGGCGAGAAGTTTGCTCGGGTGCCAGGACAGGGAAATAACACGGTTCAATTCCAGAAAGATGCTTCTTCCAGAATGAGATGCTGGCGGCGGAGTCCTTGGCATTGATAAAGCTTATAAACTCGCTGTATTTCACAACATGGGAGCCAGCGAGAAGCTCATCATCGTAGGCCTGTTTCAAGTCCCTTAGTATCAAGGACTTGGATACGCCATCTATAATTGTGTGGCTGGCATCTACTCGGCAAAAGACTTTTCCGGCTGCCGTGACATAGATGGCGAAACGATGAGGTGGTGTCAATGGCTGCGATTCCAGGACGACATTTTCGTTCAGGATAGTCTCGATGTCTGTATCAGTACATCTCGTAACCGAGGTCTGGATTCGAGGCTTTCTGAGTACGATTTGCAAAAATGTCTCTTTGCCGTCAAATCCATTGATGAACACGGTTCTCAGGGCGGGATGCATGTTGACGACAGATTGGAAAGCAGATTCCAGTTTAGCTACGTCAACGTTGCCGGCATCCTGGCCGGGAGAAACCTCCCAAGCGACTGAGATATCATAACTTCCTCGTTGGCGAGCCTGGCTAATGAGCAACCCATTCTGCAAGGGGGAACAGGGATAGATGTCTTCCACGTCATCAATGGCCAGTCCCAGTTCTGATAGTTGCTCGTGATTAAGCTTTTCAAGTGCCTGATAATCCAATGATAGGAGAGGCAGATCTGCGAGAGTAAATTCACGTTGGGTGGTAGGGGCCATGATTTCGATAAGCGCTAGAAGATTCTCTTGGTACCTGTCACTGAATAGCGACAATTTGGATTTTTCGCCCATCGTAGACAGAATGGTGACTTCGAACTTTGCATCTGAAAGAACAACTGACACCTCTAGTGGCGCCGAGACACTGACTTCATATTTTCCACTGGAGTCCACGGAATCAAGAGCTCCTGGAACGGAGTAACCTGCCAGCTTGCTTAGATCGAGATACTTGAAAACAATATCCGGAGAGTCGAATTTTGCGTTCTGGCTCTCGGACCGTAAGAGGCGCAGTTTGTCTTTCGTTTCTCGAATGAACTGGCGCGTAATCTGCGTGTCACGTACAACAGGAACTTGAACATGTCGGCTAGAAGAGAATTGCCCAACATGTCTTGTGTCGTTTGCGTTCGATGGAGTTGCAGTTCTTTCAGCTTCGACTAGAATCACAGGTGTTTCCGATCGGTCTTGACTCTGAAGTGTGTGCTCATATGCAAGAATCAGGGCCGTGAGAAGGAGCTCGTCGTCGGTAGTATCAAATGCTAAATTGCACGATTCCTTGAAGAGGCGGCTGTGATTCTCGTCGATATAGAACCTCTGTCTCTCATATGCAAGGACTTCACTTGATGCGCTGCTTGCACTTGATCCAGGATTATCAGTACGTCCGTGTGTCACCTCGCTTGCCAAGTGCTCGTTCCACGAATCAAAGAAATTCTGTCGAAGCTTCAAGTCCTTCTCTGTTTCCACTCCCGACTCCTCGGGCTGATTCTTCAGAGTGTCTTGCACGCTGCTAAGGATGACACTCAAGGAATTCACGTCTAACGCCGCTGCGTGTGCCACGATCGATATGTACTGCTCATCATTTGCGACAAATACATCAACTAAGAAATTTGGGTGCCCAAGAGTATCCAGAGAAGCCTGGCGTTGATGCAGCACATCATGTATTTCATGCAATCCACTGATGTGGCTAACATTCAAGTGGTACGCGGGTGTACTGAGCTCATCATGAACTGCAAAAGTCTGTAGCCAAAGACCATCCTTTCTGTTGAAATGAGAACCAAGTGCCGGATGTGCATGTACAATCTCATCGAATGCACGGATAATTTGCCGTAGACGAGACTTTGGCTCTAACTTAAACCAGGCAACATGGTGCAAGTTCTTCTCTCCATCCGACAGTCTGTCCAATAGAAGTCTTTGGTAGGATGAAACTGGAAGTTCTCGCGTGTTGTTACCGAAGCCATACTGCGAAGAAATCCTTGTTATGCCTGCTTCTTCCAGTAGCTGAGCCACTTTGCTTAGGTCATTCTTCAGTAAATCCGCAATATTAACGTTGATGCCTGTTTTCCGGAGCTCTGATGTCGCTGCCATGGCCATGATTGAATCACCGCCCAGACCCAGGAAGGTGTTAGATTTGTGAATCTTGTCTTCAGGCATATCTAAAACCTCGGACCACATTTTCCTAACAACCCGCTCTGCTTGAGAAAGAGGCTCGCTGTCGCTGGAATCGTCTTCACCGCCCGTGAGAGATAGGAAAGTTTCTCTGCTCATGTCTGTTACGAATTGTGCCACCAATTTCCTGTCAAGTTTCCCGGATGACGTTATAGGGAAATGCTCCAATGGTATCCAAATAGTTGGAACCATGTAGGTTGGTAAGAGATTATCCATGCGCTTAGCAATTTCGCGAAGCTCGGCTGCGACCTGTTCGTTTTTGAGGACGTGAAGATTGCGATCTTCCTGCGTCCGCGTCGCAGACAATTGACTCTGAAGCGAAACAATGCCTACCAGACGTGATTTGCAAACGCCTGACTTCGGAACTAATGCCATGCCGTGCTGAACATGACCATCGGTCCACATATGATACTCTACTTCTCCTAGCTCCATGCGCTGGCCGTTGAGCTTGACCTGGTGATCTTTGCGGCCAACGAAATGAAGCATACCATCAGCATCGTAACGCGCTAGATCACCCGTTTTGTAGAATTTATTCCACACAGGATCATCATGATTGGTGAACCAGGCCGGGCTTGTGATGAAAACGCTTGCTGTCTTCGCTGGCTCATTCAAGTACCCGCGGGCTACTATCGGGCCTTGGATGAGGAGCTCACCAACGGCACCGACAGGCAAAAGGACATCATGATTGTTGGGATCGACAATCCAGCAGTTACCACCCATTGCCTTTCCGATGTTGAGAGGACTCGACTGTGGTGTCAAGTCTGTGTTTGCAGCAGCAGCGACAGAACATTCACTGGGTCCGTATCCGTTCATCAACTGCAGCTTGCCAGCCCATGTACTGATATCCGATTGTGACATGGACTCTCCACCGACAACAAGTGTCTTGAGAAGTGGCAGCTGGTCGGGTGATACTATTCTCAGGACTGAGGGAGTCAAGAAAGCCCAGTTAGCCCGGAAAGCATTCATTGATCGAGCGAGATCCGCGCGATCTAGCTGGTCGTCCGGAACACAGATACAGGCTCCAAAGATCAAGCCAGTAAGAATTTCGAGAATGCTGACGTCAAAGGCGTAAGATGCGAACTGGAAGATACGAGTACTTGGACTCATTCGTGCTTTCTCACCCTGGCGTAGAGACCCGCTACAGAAAGACTGGTGTTCAATCATAGTACCTTTCGGCATGCCCGTGCTGCCCGACGTGAAAATTATATAGGCCAAATTCTCGGGAGTGACGCTTGATACCCTGTCATCTGTTGTTTGAATGGGAAGCCGCATCGCCAGTTCATCATTGATAACGATCTTATTGATGTCAAAGTGCGTAAAGAGCGAATGATTTCTTGAAGAGGTAAGAATCAGAGATGGATTGACTTGACCGATGATCTCCTGAAGCCGGGCAGGAGGATGCGCCGGGTCTAAAGGCACGAAAGCGCCGCCAGCCTTCAAAACGGCTAGCATCGCAACAATATACCAAGCGGATTTCTCAAAGCATAGCGGAACGATATCGTCCGGCTTGACACCGGCTTCCACCAGGTGAAGAGATAGACGCGTTGTTAGAGAATCAAGCTCCGCATATGTCATCTGAGAGTCCCAAGCGTCGATTGCCAACGATCCTGGTTGCAATTTGGCGCGTTGCTTAAACAACTCATGCGCACATGCAATGGCTGGATCTGGATTCAAAGTCCATTCAGAAAGCATTTGCAGATTTTTGGGACCAAGGAAGTTCGCCTTTGAAAGATCAACTTCAGCATGATTGGCCGCCAAATCTAACGTCTGACACAGGGTATCCGCAGCGTTTGTAGCCATTTCCTCGGCAGAGGACTTATATGCAAGGACGATTTCGAGCTCATTTTCGACTCGGGTAGCGTGTACGGTAATATCATACTATAAAATGTTAGAAGATACTCAACTTCTCGGCACGAAATTTCCCAGTCATTACCTCTGATGAGTGTTCAAAGGAGTCTCTACTCAGCGGGAAACCTTTGTTTCGTTCGCCATGATAAACCAGACGACTTTTAAATGATCCAGCAGACTCTTCTCCAGCGTGAAGATTGCCTAAAGTAGAGTCTGAATTCCCCAGTTGTGCTCGGACGGCATCATGAACGCTTTTCCCGGTCTGGAATTGGGACGAATATAAGGAAATGAGGCGCTTGAGATGGTGATCATCGAATGTAAATGCTACTGCATCGCAAGTGTAGCATCGAACGGCGAGAGCCCAGGCTACACACAATATTTCTGAGAACTCAGAAGACGCGGCTCGGGCCGCGTCGAATGTCGGTAGATGTGTCCTCGGTATAGTGACATGCCGACTGTCATCGTTTGTGACGTTTTCTGTATATCGTTCTTGTGAGAAATTTGGGTAGCTGATAGGCTCCGCTACGGGTGCTGCAACTGAAGCCATATCTACATTCAGCCAGGGCGAAGGGGGCTGAGTGGAGCACCAGAAAGCTGTGAATCCGAGATTCAGACTTGGAATTTCTTCAAAGCTTCCCAAGTATGCAACTTATACCCACGAAAAGCTATCTCGCCCTAAAGGTAACAACTTCAGTGAGCTTAAGCTTGTGCGAGCTTTAGATTCTCTTGAGAAAGCTTGCCCCCTGGAACATGCTAGTAATAACTGTTATCGTACCCTCACTCCGGCTAGAAATGCAGGAACCGGGGTAGATACGAATCTGCAAAGTCACGGCGTTTGTTCTAGTCTACTTCTAGAAGCCCAATCGAAGCATTCTACTCGAACCAGGATCGTGAACCGCCCGTCATACAATTCCACGTGCTTAATTCTCCGTTTACGCTTTACGCGCAGACCAATGGATTTACTTCTCGAAGTACACGATTCAAGTTCTACCCAATAAGACCGCAAATGCCAGACAGGCAGTATTGGTAAATGGATCATGAAGTCAGCCGCAGTCCACAAATAACATGCCTATGATGTTAAGTTGTGCTGCTGATGGGGGCCAGCTGCAAGTATGACAACAATAGAAGGAACTAACTTAGCGGTTAAAGTCAACCGCGTATCCGATAAAAAGCAATGATATACTATGTAGTATATACGTACATGCGTATTACGAAACGACGTATGTAATTATCGCGGCTGTAATGGTAACGGTACCGGTATCTTACAAGCTGTAAAGTACGGTAACAAACAGACAGCACGCATTACAAGTGAAACAAGCTTCATGCAGCTACTGATAGGTACCTGTTGCTCTGGCGGGCCGCATGCTGACGGCCCGCATGGCCGAGCACGCGCTCTGCGAACCCTCATTATTATCATTATCCATGTTTATAGTCCATATGCAATGGCGAATATTATGACGGACTGGGGCCCTTGGGGCCTCGGGACCTCAGCCCCTAACGGTCTGAATGGTAACGCAAATCGAGACTGTCATCTCGCCCCGATATGACATTTTGACTGGGGGCCTTTGGCCTGATGAAGAAATACATCGTACATACTGCCTGAGTGTTATGAGACATCATCATGACCCGGGACTAACATGCTTCTTTTGCTCGATTTACGCCCTGGCCAGTAGAATGCCATTGTTCATCGATTGATAATAGTGATATCTAATTCAGTAATTTAGTCCTCACAGTGGTTCAAGTGTTGGTGCGAATGTCCTTCAGGCCTAAGTATACGAACTGGCATTGCATGTTGTCTATTGTTAATGATGTTGCTAAAATGGATTGCAATTACATTTCTAAGAAATGGTTCTGGAACTCTTATTTACCGGTAGAAATCTATTTATTCATCTTAAGTTTGGGTACGAGCGATTCGCTAACTGTGCGAGATATACAAACAATCGTACTGAAATTCTCCAAAGTATATCTTCGGGTCGCAGGGCTCTCATCAATAGGCTCATAATTTAGTATACAGGTTTACATCAGCACTCATAGGAGTATTGCTTCTGCTGTGAAGTTGTCGAAATAAACCATTATCCCGGGCCAGTAATTCCCTGGGGCTGCCCATCTCAGCAATGCGCCCTTCTTTCAAAACAAACACTTTGTCGAAGTCGAGAATTGTATGAAGGCGATGTACCACTGCTATAACAGTGCATGAAGCAAAAGCGGTGCGGATCAAACTCTGCATGAGAGCATCGGTGTCGTAGTCCACACTGCATGATGTTAGTACCGGCACTACTAACATTCATGAAATGAGATATATGAAGAGAGCTGGGACTTTACCTGCTTGTAGCTTCATCAAGGACAACCACTTTGCGTCTTTTCAGCATGGCTGCAGCTAGCCGCAAAAGTTGTCTCTGCCCCTGAGAAAATGTATCTCCGTTGATGTACCCGTCCAAGCCCCCAAGTTCTGTCGATATCCTATCCCACAACTTGACCTGTGTTAATACATCCACAATGTCGTTGTCGTGTGATAGCCCACGTGGATCTATGTTCTGTCGGATAGTTCCCGGAAGAATAGTGACTTCTTGAGGTATGCAGCAAAGGGATGAACGGATCTGGTCATGCGAGATTGTACTGATATCCAGCCCGTCAATGGTAATTGTTCCTTCCTTAGCCTCCAGTAAGCGGAAAAGTAGCTGAACCAAAGAACTCTTTCCACTTTATAATAAATGTGTTAGCTTCATAGAACAGAATCACAAGTACTGTATAATCAACTCACCTCCCACTAGGTCCGCAGATGGCCACCTTCTCACCGGCTGCAATTGATAAGCATATTTTAGATAGTACCGGTTTGGCATCTGGTCTGCTTGACAGTATTAGATAATTGCACCGAGCCTAGTAATGTGAATCCACCACGTACCTGTATGAAGCAGAAACACCGTGAAACTCAACATGCCCATTTTCAGGCCATTTCTCCGACACTTCAATTGGTTCTCCCAATTGTTGCTCGGGTTCAACATCCACATTGAATTGTTTGACACGTGATACAGCACCAATCGATGTTTCTAAAACCGTCCAGTTCGAGATCAGCTGCTTGAAACTCTCGCTAAGATTAATAATGTTGAGAAGACCAAGCCCAGCAGATCCAGCTCCAATGCTGCCGTGAGCGCCAACCGCAATACCGACGATCAGCACTGCTATTCCTCCAACAGCAAAGTCCAATACCAGAGTCAGCCAACGTTGAATGACAAACAGCAGGTAATAGGGCTTCTGTGAAGCATCTGTTAAGCCGTAATTCTGTTCACGGAAATGTTGTTGCCATCCGAATGAACGTATAGTAGCGAGTCCGCTTACTGTCTCCATGAACTTGGAGTACAATGGCGATTTGGCTTCCAATTCCATGAATCGAAGTTGCTTGGACGTCTTCAGGTAGAACTTTTGAAGGAAATAAAAGACGACCAGGCAAAGTGGAACAATGGCCGCAATATATTTGCCGGATATGAATATGATGATCAGCTGCGCTATGCAAAGTGCAAAAGCTAGTTCGAATTAGTGATAAGTAATGAGCAAGTAGATCACTGGGACGTACCAGCACTGGTCTCAACAATGGCAAGTGGGAGTTCCATGTCAACTAATTGCAAGTCCTGACTGAATCTGAATCCGATTCTTTAGCTATGAAAAGGATTTTTCTTCTGGATATATCCTTACCTGTTAATAGTCACACCGGAGTCGGTAGAGTTGAAAAACGACATGGGCGCTCTAACACGAATCAGCGATGGCATACTTCTTCAGTAAGTGAAATAAGCGTACCGTAGAACAGTTTCAAGTAGAATAAAATGTAGTTTCCGGGATGCTCGAGGTACCATATTGGATATGAGATGCGTGCGGTGTGTTAGCGATACTTAAAGTTTTCAATCAGCAGAATGGAGAATACTTATCAGCACCCCAAAAATAATGACACCTCTGCCAAAACTGCTAGAAATGCATACACCCCCAAATATGTAGCAAGCTTGTGGTTTGGATCCTTTTCATTAGCAGCTGCCCATCGCTGGACCCATACACCTAATATCGGTAAGCAATTGTGTCAAAGTAGGTAGATAGAGTGTGCGTACTTGGAAATGTCAGACCGAATGTAAATACGGCAACCAGCACGAAGAAGATAATCGTGTTCAACAATCCGACTATTCCCAGATAATACCGGTAGATTTCGTAATCCCCTACTTGTTTACTAACCTTCGCAGTTTCAACCTGCGCGTCCAGCTCGACTTGAACCATGGAGTTCCGAACCGTAGAGTTTCGGGCGACGGAGCGTCTGTTGCTGCCTTCATCTACTGCCTCTGTAACCTCATCTATTAGATCCATTTTCATCGAGTCCGCTGATGATAAGTAACCATCGGTCTCCACCAGGTAACCGTTTTTGTCCAAAGAAATCACTTGGTCGGCAAATGAAATGGCATTCACTACTGAGAGATTAGCATTTACCGCATATTAACTGATAAAAAAGTGCATAGCATGTACCTGAATGTGTCACGAGAACGACTGTTAGGTTGTGCTTCTTGCAGAAGCCCCCTTCCGCGAACAGATTTTTTAGGACTCGCTCTTCAGTACCGGTGTCAAAGCCACTGAAGATATCATCGAGGAGAAGAAGAGCCTTTTTCGAGTAAAGAGCCCTAGCAAGTGCCTGATGATTGTCAATAAAATGCGTCAAATTTCCTTCCCGTCAGGCGAATCTCTTACCACTCGGTGCTTTTGTCCGCCGCTGAGCGATAATCCTTTGCTTCCAACCAGGGTTTGAGCACCCGAAGGCAATAGATTGATATCGTGACTTAGACCTGACGCTTCCACAACTTCGCGATACCATCGCGCATCGTATGTCAATGGTCCAATAATATTCTCGATTATGCTACCGTTCTGCAACCATGGTTCCTGGGAGCAGAATGCAGCTCCTGAAGTCGGACATCTTAAATAGCCTTTCTCATATGGTGTCTCTCGCTGAAGACCCGCCAGTAAGGTGGATTTACCACATCCAGTTGGACCACAGACTGCTGCCAGGGAGGAGGGGTCGATTTTGAATGATAAATCTTTCAAAATTGGAGCGGCTTCATGGTCCCAACCTGTGCTCCAATCTTCAGCCACAATTCCATTCGAATGAACAGATTGGGTAAATTTGAGCTCAATTAAGGTGTCAAGAGTTTGTGTCGATCTGTATGACATGTCATGCGTGATGTCTTGCGGTGGATCTTCAGTCAACAGAAAGAGTCGAATTCGTTCCAAAGATCCTAGGGCTGATATCAAATTTGGTACGGCCTGTAGGAGCATCGACATTGGAGTTTGGAGAACTGAAAACAAAGCAAGCGTAGTGAAAGCTTTGTGGGTCGTGAGAGAACCAATTGAGGTTGCGGCGAATATGCCAAATCCGACGACGGGCGATATGACAGTGGTACCAAATGCTTCTACTCATAAGCAACTATCCCAAAGACACAAAGATACGCGGGACTTACAAAGACTGACCGCGTAGGTAAGGAATGACCTAAACTGATTTCCGTGCTTTATTTCGGTAGTTCGAAGATTTTGAATGCTACTCATAAACCACGAGGTGAGGCCCTCCAGCCTTAAACTCTTCATGGAGTTGATCATGTAAGAGGTCACACCCAATCTTTGTTGGATGGATTTGACCCATTTCGCTTGGCGATGACCTATCGTTGGTGCCATAGTCGCTGCCACCATTCCACACACTTTGACAGCTCGTTAGTGAAGCTCGTCACAGTTAGAAAGCAAAACTTACGTGTTGCGATTATAATAGGACTGAGACCCCCATATTTGAGTTGGTCATATAGAAGCCAGAGCGCTAACGCGATCTCAATCAAATTTCCCCAGGCCTCGTGTGTGTAACGCATCCCATATGCGATTTTCTCGATATCTGCGCTCATTAAAGTTAAGGGGGCAGATGCTTCATCGGCTTTCATCTTGATAGACAGTGTTTTTTGGTAGATCAGTGGCACCAGTGACCCCCTCATTAAGATGATGGTCCTATAAGTCATATGCTGATAGCAAGCCTCGGATACCTTCGCAAGTGAAATTTTCAGTATCACTAGTTGAGAATATGGATAACATGGTCGAACTCACTGCGATTCCAATGTACACAAGGACGTATGCAAGTATCAGCATATGGCCCTCATTTGGATTTGCCTCTGAGGAGGATTTTTGCAAATATTCAGTTACTGCGCCAACCAAAAACGGCTGGGCGAAGGTAAATCCAGTGAAGCACAGGCGAGGAATCACCGCTTTCAGAAGACTTCCTTTGAATGCCCAAATGATGAACAGTAAAAGCCCATTTTGTTTATTTCTAGTATCCGGGTTTGCTGGTACAAGTCAATCAACGATCAATGGATCTTCGGAGAGAGAAATAATCCCGCGTACCTTCGTTCCAACATTCGGAAAAAGTTTTGCAGGATTCTTGAGATCGAAGATCATGTCTCAACTCAGGAAGATCTTCCATTTCTAGTGATTTTCGAGGTCCAAGTAGTAGCAAGGGATTGACCCACAAGAACAGCCGCCTATTAAGCCAGCCGACATTTTCTTCAGGACTGTAGGAGGCTAATGATCGATCGATTCGACGAGGCCAAGATTCTTGGATGAAAAGGACGAGTTTCGCGCCGATGGATATAATGAAGACAATGCATATGCTTTTCTCAGAGCCGATTTTCCATGTTGTTCTCGCGCGAACTGCATCGAATAGAGTAGTGAAGAAGAGGTAGATCTCTATTAAAATAGGCGGCGTCGTTGATCGAGTTTGCTCTAGGTATGATAGAATGACCAGCACAAGTGCTGCAGCCACACTCAATACTGCTGTTGGTAAGGTTGCACGTGTTTTTTCTCGACCAGGAAGCGACCACAAGACCAAAAGCGTAATTTGGATCGACAGGAAAGCAACATAACTGCCCTAATTCATGTTGTCAACACTCAGCATTGTCGGAACACACGAACAGGAAACCGCAACATACGAGTTTCATGAAGGACCTGAGGTCATGATTGATCGCCTGTTTTGTTTTTCGACCTAGCTGTACAATTCTAAAAGGCAGACAAAGGAAAAGTAGTCCGATGGGAATAACAGTCAAGATCAATTCTTCAAACAACAAGGTGAAATCGTAGCCATCGTAACATAGGGTTGATGCTTGAGGACCAATATGGTCTTCCACGGCGATAGAGCAATTCATCGCAAGCTTCCCGAAGAATGATCAGACTCGAATGAAAGCATTTACTGGTGATGTATTATCATCGAATATCCGGGCACTCAACATAGCAGCTCATTTCATCGAAGTCAGGACTGATTGACGACTCAGCAATTTGCAACATCTAAAGCCCTTTGAGGATTCAAAGTGAGCTTGGGGCTCCTTCACTAGCATTCGGACGCGCTAAGTCTTTCTAGAAGCATACCTAAAGGAGATGAATGACAGGAGAATCGGGTGGATTGTGAGTAATCTATTCGTTCAGATTCCATTGGTTCGCGCGTAAAGCAATGCGACCCCCTATGTCAACATTAGCTTATCTGATCGCTACGGCATCTTGGAGATCCGGTTCAGATCTCAAGGTACAAAATAGTACCCATTGGGGGCCGGCAGTCAGGGCGCGTAAATCTTCAAGCCACTTGCTGTCATCCTTGAGTCAAAGCATTGGTTACTGAAATGATACATATCGGCGTATTTATCCACAGTGGGTCGGTTACGAAACCGTTTCGTTCCTCGTATCTTTACTAGCGCTCATTCTTCCGATGATCCCGATACAATACTTCTGTAAATACCGTATCAATGTATTGACATCCTAAGTGAATAGCGTTCTAATGTTTCCAACCTCGACAGTAGCTCATCCTGTAGTAAATTATGTAGGGGCTGGATTTAGCACTCGTAAAAGTCATATTTTAATCCCATTGATGCTCATACATATCCATTTGTTGTCATACCTTCCGAGACATCCTGCTGAACGGGATTCCGCAGTCGAGATACCCATCACCACCTGGGCAGAACTCGCTGCAACATATCTTTGATTGTCTTACTTCTTTATCCTTTAGAATTGCTGCGCAGATACCCTTCCTTTTAAGCTCGCTTTGAGGCGACTTATTCAAGATGCTCATCAAAAGCACCACTGCATCGAGTGCCAGCTCCGAATTTACGGTTCTCACACCTGACCTCGCCGCATCATTGCCTGCTAGTGGTGATAGAGGAACACTGGTAGCGAGATGGGAGACGTTGGAGACTCATATCCGGCTTCCAGCGTCGAGAATCTTCTTCGCCAATAAACTTTGGGAAGATTGTGTTATTACTCTTCGGTCACGCCAAAATGAAATTGATATTTCTACGAATGAAGAGCTCATCGCAGAGTTCCTCAACTTTTGCTTGAATCGAGCCCTAAAACATGGCTACGGAGATGACTCACAAAACGCCTTGTTGATAGTAGAATCTCTCATGGACACTTTCGAACAGGACTACCTCGGCGGGAACGAGATTCACGCCGCTTTACAGAGTCTCAATATGCCTCTGAAAAAAAAGTTCTCTATTATAAGGAGTTATTTCGATGCTCAAAGATTGTTAGACCGGCGACCAGAAAGTTCCCCTTCGAATCTCCTTCAAGCCGCTGCCAAGGGTAGTGCACGAATTTATGCTTTGTTCGGGGGGCAAGGTAACGATGAAAAGTATTTTGATGATTTGAGGGAGACGTATTCCACTTATCCCGCCTTGCTTACGACTGTTATTGATTCCGCAGCGCGTCTGTTGGAACGTCTCTCTGCGGAATCTGAGTTCAAGATTCACTTTCATCATGGTTTCAAATTACTCCAATGGCTTCACAATTCCGATTCAGAGCCGGATTCTGAGTACATGCTGTCTGCACCCATCAGTATGCCACTTATTGGACTTTTACAAATATGTCATGTTGTGGTGTGTTGTCGAACAATGGGCCTTACACCCCGTGAGCTGTGCAGTAGCCTGTCTGGAGCGACTGGTCATTCGCAAGGAATTGTTGTTGCATTGATACTCGCCGTATCTGATACTTGGGAGGACTTCTATCGAAACTCTCAGGATGCCCTCCGAATACTCTTCTATATCGCATGCCGAAGTCATGAATGGTATCCTCCTCAGTTTCTTCCCGAAAACGTACGACAGGATGCGCAAGAAAATGGTGAAGGAACACCAAGCCCAATGCTAAGAGTGCGTGGTCTTGGACGAGAAACTCTGCAGAAGAATATTGATCGAGTGAATGAACACTTACCCGATAGTGCTCAAATGTCGATTTCACTCTTCAATTCTCCAGTGAATATGGTCGTCACTGGCCCGCCGCTCAGCTTACATGGTCTCAATCTTCATCTGCGGACGCTGAAAGCCGCAAAATCTGCCAAAGAAGCCCGAATTCCAGCTAGTCAGCGGAAATCTATCATTGATAATCGCTTCTTGCCTGTCACAGCACCATTTCATGGCTTCTGTCTGAAGGACATGTCTGGCCTAGTTATGCAGGACCTCAAAGGCCTCAAAATATCAGCGAACCAGCTCCGGATGCCACTATTCGGAACCCATGATGGCCAAGACATGCGAAGGCATGACGGCAAAAACGTCATACCCGACATTGTGCGCATGGTGGTTGAGAATCCTGTACACTGGGAGAAAGCTACAGCGTTTCCAGGTGCCACCCACCTGATCGACTTCGGACCAGGCGGCAGCGCCGGACTGGGTAATGTTACTGCAAGCAACAAGGCTGGTCTTGGTGTCAGACTTGTACTAGGTGCTTCCATGAAAGATAGCGAGGAGTATGGCAATAAAGCTGAACTTTTCGACCGCGACCCTCAACATCCTGTACGGTACACAACAAGCTGGGCGGAAGAGTTCAAGCCACATTTGATCACAGATTCCGCCAACAAAGTTCAAATCAAAACTAAATTTACCGAGCTTTTTGGCCTGCCGCCAATTATGGTTGCTGGAATGACCCCAACCACTGTGGCACCAGATTTTGTGTCCTCCGTCATGAACGCCGGATACCATATTGAATTGGCCGGCGGAGGTTACTACAACGCCATTGACCTTGAAGATGCAATTTCCAACGTTATCCAGAGTGTAACACCAGGCAGGGGTATCACTTGCAACATCATCTACGCCAACCCTTCTTCCGTACGATGGCAAATTCCTCTAATCAAAGATCTGCGTTCCAAAGGCTTACCTATTGATGGTATTACTATTGGTGCTGGAATTCCATCCATCGATGTGGCAAATGAGTATATTCGAACCCTGGGTATCCAACATATCTCTTTCAAACCGGGATCAGTTGAGTCCATCCAACAGGTCATCGATATCGCCCATGAGAACTCGACCTTTCCCATTGTCTTGCAGTGGACAGGTGGTAGAGGAGGCGGTCACCATTCCTATGAAGATTTCCATGATCCGATCTTGCAAATGTACGGTCGCATTCGAGCATGTAAGAACATTGTTCTTGTGGCAGGAAGTGGATTCGGAGGTGCCGAGGACACGCTGCCATATTTGACTGGTGAATGGGCGAAATTCTTCAACGTCAGCTCGCCGATGCCGTTTGACGGCATTCTCCTGGGCAGCAGGGTTATGATAGCCAAGGAAGCTCACACAAGCATTGAAGCCAAAATGCTGATTGCTGAAACTCCCGGTGTCGAGGATTGCGATTGGGATCAAACATATCAACGGCCTACTGGAGGTATTTTGACCGTCCGTTCCGAAATGGGTGAGCCGATACACAAGATTGCCACACGAGGTGTCCGATTATGGGCTGAAATGGATCGTACCGTCTTCAGTATCTCTGACAAAGCCTCGAGAGTGGCCTATCTGAAAAAGAACAAGAGTCGAATCATTGACAGCCTAAATAACGACTTCCAAAAAGTTTGGTTTGGCAAAAATGACCTTGGGAAAGCTTGCGACCTGAACGAGATGACTCTTTCTCAAGTCATTTTACGCACAGTGGATCTCACATTTATCCGCCATGAGTCTAGATGGATACATCCTAGCTATCAGAAGCTTACTTTTGATCTCCTCCAATGGATCGAGGATATCCTAAGTACGCCGGGTGATGACCTGAACATGCGCTTTTGGCTGTCTACGGCTCAGATTGAGAAGCCAAATCCAATAATTGAGCAATTCCTTGCCCGCAACCCGAAGGCTAGCTCACACTTGATGGACACAACCAATATACAGACGTTCATTCACCTCTGCAAACGACGTGGCCAGAAGCCAGTTCCATTCATTCCTGTTTTGGATGAAGACTTTGAAGTCTGGTTCAAGAAAGACTCCCTTTGGCAATCCGAGGATGTTCAAGCCGTACCGGAACAAGATGTCGGAAGAACATGTATTCTACAAGGCCCAGTGGCAGTCAAGCATTCGACAATGCCGAATGAGCCTGTGAAGCATATTCTCGACAATATCTGTCACCAATGGGTGAGTGCATTGGTGAACATAGGTTACGAAATTAAAGCGACGCCTGCACCATCCAGCGAGTTGTCGATCGTCGGGCAAAATGTTATGCACTTAGCTCGGACTGAAATCTTATCTCCTGAGATATACGACGCGACAACGTACATGGATAGCCCAGATCATATTGATAACTGGATGAATGCGCTCGGCGGCGCGAGAGGTACTTGGAGGCATGCTATTTTCACGCAAAAGACCATAGTGCAAGATCATAACGTTTGTGACAACCCTCTGCGTCGGATTTTTGCTCCTCGCTTTGGCATGCAAGTTGAGGTCGACGACAGTGGTCGCAGAGGTCAGTGTACTATTCGACTGTTCGAGACAACCGTCGACGGGATGAGTCAAACGCTGGTTGCTGAGGTTCAAGCCGCTGACCAAGATTTGATCACGGTGACACTTCTCGAAAACCGTACCATCAATGGTATACCTGCACGAATGAAGCTTCTCTTTACCTATCACCCTGAAATTAGTTTTGCGCCAATCCGGGAAGTGCTCGATGGAAAGACGGATCGGATCAAAGAATTTTACTCTCAGCTTTGGTTCGGCCAACCTTCAAGCTCCTTTGACAGCTTGGGTAGATACGACGAGTTTCACGGAGAGACCGCGGTGGTGACACGCGATAATATCATCGCTTTCAGCCGTTGCATCAATTATGACCTGAGAGATTCTGGACGCGGTATGAAATCACAGCAGAAGCTATATGCTCCAATGGACTATGCAATCGCAGTAGCATGGAAGTCCGTCATGAAACCGCTACTTTCGAAAAGCATCAATGGAAATCTCCTGAAACTTGTCCATCTATCCAACCAATTCCGCGTACTTGGAGACTCGGATACCATCCATGATGGAGACGTCTTGTCTTCTAGCGCGCATCTCAAATGCATCCTTAATGAGGATTCAGGAAAGGTGGTAGAGGTGGTCTCCAGAATTCGTCGAGATGCAGATTCCCAGGATATCGTGGAGGTTGTGAGTCGCTTCATGTACCGCGGATCGTACGATGATTTTGAGAATACCTTCCAGCATTCCAAGGAGCCAAAAATGGAGGTCGAGCTTACGGGTGCCTCCTCAGTCGCTATACTGCGGGCTAAGAAATGGTTTATCCCCAGCAACCCAGATTTCAGTCTTCAGGGACTCACACTGACGTTTGATCTGGAAACCAATGCTGAGTATCATGAGAAGCATGTCTTTAAGAGCTTGCATTGCTTCGGCTTTGTATACGCTCGCGCAACTACTGGTAAGACTCTTAGGGTAGGTCATGTGGATTACACGGCGGGTTTGTCGTTCAGCAACCCTGTCATGGACTACTTGAAACGTCACGGCACGATTATTGGTCAACCAGTAATTTTTGAGAAACCTGTCGTCCTGGGTGGCGGTGAAGTTCGGTTCAAGTCACCGGCATCTAATGATGAGTATGCCCAAGTCTCTGGTGACTTCAACCCAATTCACGTGTCCTCAACTTTTGCTGAATACGCCGAGTTGCCCGGGACAATCACACATGGCATGCACATGAGTGCTAGAGTCCGCCATATACTAGAGAAAATCGCGGTCTCTGAAAATCCTAAGCGCCTCAAGAGCTACAAGTGCTCGTTCGTGGGTATGGTGTTGCCGGACGATGATGTCGAAGTCATTTACCAGCATGTCGGCATGATACAGGGTCGAATGCTGATACGTGCTGAGGCAAGTCGTGTTGGCACGTCAGATAAGCTCATCGTTGTCGAAGCTGAAGTCGACCAGCCCAGTACCTCTTATCTTTTCACAGGTCAGGGCAGTCAAGAGAAGGGGATGGGAATGGACTTTTATGCCAGCAGTCCAGCAGCTCGTCGGCTTTGGGACCGTGCTGATAAGCATTTCTTAGATAACTTTGGTAAGTATTCACTATAACCGAGCATGAAAGCAGGTCCGTTGCTAATTACGCTTCCCAGGATTTCGTATTACGGATATAGTCCGTAATGACCCGAAAGAGCTTACCATCCATTTCGGAGGAGTGAAAGGACGAGCTATTCGGGATAACTACATGGCACTCGAGTGTGAGATGATCCGTCGTGATGGTCGTGTGACGTCGGAGAAGATGTTCAAGGATATCAAAGCGGACTCCAGATCTTACACTTTCCGATCGGCGCATGGTCTGCTGTCATCGACCCAATTTACCCAGCCAGCACTGACCCTCATGGAGAAAGCAATCATTGACGACATGAAAGAGAAAGGGTTGGTCGCTGACAACTGCAGCTTCGCCGGCCACTCCTTGGGAGAATATTCTGCGCTCGCAGCCATTGCGGAAATCATGCCAATTGAAAGTCTGATCTCGATTGTGTTTCATCGTGGTCTGACTATGCAAATGGCCGTAGAACGAGATGAGTTGGGACGATCAAACTTCGCCATGTGCGCTGTGAATCCAAGTCGATTGTCAAAGAGTAAGTGAACGGAGCACATTCTTCTAACGAACCAGCCTGCTAATCACAACTCAATCAGCTTTCGACGAGGAGCGATTAGGGTATCTCGTTTCACTCCTTTCGGGCGAGACAGGATGGCTACTAGAAATTGTTAACTACAACGTGACGGACTCACAGTACGTCTGTGCTGGTGATGTAAGTACTCTTGCTCACAAACAAGTATTTTATCGGGAATGCGGCTAACAATGTGTTTCAAGCTCCGTGCTCTTGACTGCCTATCAGAAGTATTAGGCGTCTTCAAGAAGCAAGAGGAAACTTTCCAGAATGTCCTCTCGGGAAAGCAACCTCTTGACGAAATTCGAGCTTTCATGTTGAGGACTATCCGAATGTGCGCGAGCGAGGTGAAAGGAAAACCCCAGCCAATCCAGCTTCAGCGAGGCGTGGCTACAGTGCCGCTGCGAGGGATCGATGTACCTTTCCATTCGTCCTTTTTGGCACCTGGAATATCGACATTCCGGGATTGTCTTCATCGATACATCGAGAAGGAAGATCTAGACATTGACAGATTGGTTGGGAAATACATACCTAACCTGACTGCCATCCCGTTTGAGATCAGTGAGGAGTATTTCCAGGAGGTCTACCGTCGTACCAAATCTCAGGTCATTAGAAGTATCCTGGCCAATGTAAGGGTATATCCACACACTTTCAAGAATTGAATACTGACAAAAATGAATTTGCAGTGGAATGACTACGCCGTTGCGAGTGCTGGACGTTGAGAGTTGCGAGTTTTAGAAATTGATGTTTCATTTTTGGCTTCTAGAACGTTACTTACAAGGTTGTGTATCGATAGCTAGATATTAGACGGTGTTAATGTTCTTCAATGTTTGTGTGAGGCTCTTTTCCACCATATTTCCTTGATATAAAAACATGCTACGATGCAGCGAATGAATCATTGAATGGATTAAATTTCTTTCATATTTCCTTGCATCGAGGAAGTAGACATAGCATATGATCTAAATATGTTATATAGTTTCTTCTTCATACTGTATTCTTTTCGTACTGGTTGTTCAAAATCTAATATCGAGTCTCTTTTATCTCCCAGCATATACCCAGGCGTAAAAATACAATCCCGTGCAGAAGATTGATACTAAAACAAGCCCAATGCCAACCCATCTTTGCTGTTGAGTGTCCCGTGGAGACTGTCTAGTGCAAGAAACGACTTGGCAACTTTGAGTCCACGCTGGCGCTCTTCCTCGACGAGGTCCCAAGTCCATGTAGAGGCCGAAGCGTCTTCCCCGGCACCATTCTTCGACGTCTCGCGAGGAGGAAGAAGCTTTGCTGCGGAGAGTACCGTTTCCGGTGCAACTGTGACTCTTCCACGTTTGAAAACATATCTCGTAATTGCAGAAGCAGCAATAGACTTTTCGACGCCTTCTAGCTGTACCGAGCCCGCCGCACTAGAGGTGCCTTGTTTCGAAGCTTTCGCATATGGCGACGAGAAGAGAAACCCCTTAACCGTCCGGGTTCCCTTCTTTGCCTTCAAGAAATGACTGACCAGATACAACCACTTTTCGTCCCAACAAAGTACGCGAGTATGCACTTCATAGGCTTCGAATGGCGCAATCTCTCGGCGAAAGACACAAGCAGTCGAGCCTAACGCTATATTCAAGTCACCACCAGCCAATCCCAAGGCCAACTGGGATTTGAATAGGCAAGCAATGAGATGTACACGGTTGATATCAAGATCGGTGAAATAGGTAGCATTGGACTTGTGCATGTTGTAATCGCACTCAATCGGCCAGTTCCGCGAGGCAGTTACAACAGGGTAGAAAAGGCTTTGAGCGCCATGTGCGCCAATGTCGACTCGTCGACTTCGATTAAAGATAATATGTTGTTGTAGACAATAAAATAGTCGAACCTAGGACATAGAATTTAGTGAAAAATTACTTAAGGCTGGAGAATCATACACACATGCCAAAAACCTGGAACTCCCTTCAAACTTGTGAGCAGAAAGACTGCTCCAAAAGCCAGGGCAATTTTTTGCCAAGTCAATTCGTCGAGTAAAGCAGTGGCATCCATGATGTGCAGATCAAAAGTTCCCTGCCCAGCAGTCTTTCGTGGATTGTCGAAGCAATTGTTCTCTAATTCTCCCGCTCTAAGGACCTCTACGAAAGATTTTTAGTTGTTGGCTTTCTTCATCCTTGACTTTGAGAAGACTGGGGCCGAAACTTGTCGCACTTTGCGTTGTTGATTGATCATTACGTGAATGAAACTTGCGCCTAACTAGGCCAATCTAGAGCTTTCGAGCTCAAGTTATTGCATATTCCCTGCAACTCGTATCACCTTTGAATTACGGACCCATTGTAACATACTAAATACATGCATCTATACGAAGTTGTTCAAACTTATTTCATCTTTCAATTCTAGACTGGATACGATGATAGGCACGGGGTCAGCATTTCTTGCTGATTTACTTTGTACACTTTTGGGAATCATTGCGACATTTCTCATGGGTGGGGGTTGGTTTTGGGTAGGATCCTACGATCAAACCACTTTCTCGTTCAGTGAGCTTGGGCGTATCACGTATTCATGCAATGTTGGCTCCTCAATGGGGCCTCGTAACTTTTGGGTTACCGGTCTGTAAACGCCTGCGTATATGCATAATAGTAGTTCACTTCCACACTCCACCGGATTGAGCTGACCTAGGTTGGCGGGCCAAGATAGAGCCCTATCACAGATTTCGAGAAGGAAGGAACGTGATCCCGGTGCTGCGATGGTCATATATGGGGACAAAAAGCAAAAGTATGCTCGTAAGGAGCGGCAAACCAAGATTAGATAAAACATGAGCGGGTCACGGCAAGCTTATCATATCTCTTTCTAGAACGCCAGGAAAATGAACGGCCCCCGCGGCACTGATGTCAGAACCAGTGCCGATATTTAGTTCATAGCATGTATGATGTAAGCCTCAGCACCAATCGGCGTGTGCATATACCAAGCAACGTGCCCCAGGGATACTGCAGAAACGAAGCAACACGTATCAGGGATGTTGCAGAAGAGAAACAATGTCGGGCAGGGACACCCGGGCATTGCAGATACGAAGCAGCATGTACCGCACGTGGCGTCCAAAATACTGACCAGGGTATGTGTAGTATAGAAACCAACAAAAGTGGCTGAACTGGGATAGCTGTACGGTCATGCTTCATGCTGGACTAAATTCGGGGATTCCTTCCTCGAGAGTTGTCAATTTCCTCTTCTGGTTATGGCGTGTTTTGAACGACGATTGCCTTTTTATAATTCGCCAAAAAATAAAATAAACCGGAAGAGCCGGGATCTAAATTGCTAGTTTAAGAACTTATTTCGACCAACATCGTTGGATACTAGCAAGATTCTGCAAGAGACTAGGATTTACCGACTTGACGTTGGCATAGGCTATTGCGGAGCTACCCCGTATAGTAGTGTGGGTGTACGTAAATAACGTGATTTTACCTGTATTACATGAAATCGTAATTACGATCGACTTCATCATTACAGGCTGTACCGTATGTAATACCTAGATCCGAACGTCTACTGAGTATGAGGACTTCGTCAGCAGCTAGTAACATAACGTACCCCAATCATGATGTATAATGCTTCACTTATTACCAATTTGAGTATAGATTTTAGGACTTGAAGTATTATGTGAAGAGATATTGGATTACAAATCTAAAACTCACGTATTGCCGGGAGGGCCGAAGCTACTGGACAGTACGAAGTACACTTTCTGTCAATACAAAGCCTCAAGCAAAACCGCTAATGTAATCATCCTATTGTACCAGTTTTTAACTTTACGTTTCAATAGTGCTATTGCAGCTGGTCGACAAGTCACGAAAGCTGACTTGTTGAAGAACCCTGTGACTCAAAGAAGTGCATCTCAACTTTTACGAGCGGGAGATTGAACGATGGCAAAAAAGTTTGAAGTTGGGGCCAGAAACCTTATGCCCCTAACAAGAGGTGATATGTAGAATATTTACCAGCGAGCAAACAGCTCTCGCTCGAACCCGTACAAGAGACCTTTTTCTGGCTCAACTGAAGACCGATCTTGAACGTCTATAGCTCCGGAGACATTTTTCTCTGTACCATTGAACAGAAGAATATTGAATCTCATTCAAAATGGCATTTGCACCTCCTGCAGCGGATCTAGGTACGCATCTCTCTCAGATGTTTTCCTCGGGCTAACAGAGATCTCGATAGACTGGTCCAAACTTGGCCTTGCTGTGAATGATATTGGTAAGTTTTATTCCTCCGTTAAAGCTCCTTATCTAACAGTCTGCGGTAGTCAACGGCCATGTGGAATGTAGATATGATGCAGAGGCTGGCAAATGGCTTGCGCCTACTTTTGTTCGCGACCCCTATCTCCGTATCCACGGTCTTGCGCCGGCTTTGAACTATGGTGAGTCTTAACTTTATCGATAATCATGGAAGCTAATGAGATTGCCAATAGGACAACAGGTGTATGAAGGCCTTAAAGGTATGAATTTGGACTCACACATCACTGGAGAAATGCTGACTTTTGTGGCGGAAAATAGCGACTCGCAACGAGAACGAAGAGATCTTGCTGTTCAGGGCCGATCGACATGCCAAGAGAATGGCACACTCCGCCAGTTTCGTTTCGATTCCTCCAATTCCTGAAGAACTTTTCCTCGATAGCGTCCGCCTGGCTGTGGGAGAGAACGCCGAGTTCGTTCCTCCATACGCCACCAACGCATCACTGTATATCCGGCCGCTTGCCTTTGGAAGTTCAGGACACTTTGCGTTGACTCCGCCTCGGGAATACCTTTTCTGTGTGTTTGTTCATCCCTTTGTTACCTACCATGGTAGCAGTGCAGCCGATGCCTTGGTTATCGATGAATTCGATCGAGCTGCTCCACGAGGCACGGGCTCTGCAAAGATTGGCGGCAATTATGCACCTGTCATGCGCTTCACTGACAAGGCGCGAGCCGACGGGTTTCCGCTCACCCTTCATCTCGATAGCAAGACGCAGACTGAGATTGATGAGTTCTCCACGTCCAGCTTCATTGGAATCAAATCTGGCGATGCTTCTGTTCCGCCTACGCTCGTGGTTCCAGATACTAAGAACGCGATTGACAGCGTGACCAGCGACTCGGCCGTTGCTGTTGCCAAGGCATGGGGTTGGACTGTGGAAAAACGACCGGTAAATGACCCTTAGCCATTACTGTATACCGACATGATACTGATACACATGAATACAGGTTTTATACAGTCAACTAGCCGACTTCACAGAAGTCGTCGCTGCAGGAACAGCAGCTGCCCTTGTACCAATCCGCTCAATCACCCGCCACTCAACGAACGACAAATTCGAGTTTAAGAGCGGACCGCTGTGCCAGAAGCTCTCTACATACTTGAGACAAATTCAACGTGGGGGGGCCTCTGAGTTTCCACAGTGGATCGAAGCCGTTCAATCTCCTGAAGTGGTATACAAGAAATACAAAACTGCGGAGCTTCCTTCCCATAGTAATGGTCATGAAAACGGTGCTGCCAATGGTCATTCTTGAATGACAGCTGTATGTGTGCAAAGAAATTGACATCGATTTGGCATTGGCTTCATGTAGACAATGAATTGAAGTTTCTCCAGTACACACATATCATAAAAGTCTACTATAAGTTTTACAAATTCGTTACGTACTTTTAAGTTGGTGCATTTAGTCCTAACGTTAACAAAGTGTTATACTCAAAATAGCCTCGGGTCGCTCTCAGGACCACGCTGAGAAATTAACTCGATAAATGTGTGCCGATTTTAAATGCTTACAATCGATGTGCACTACACAAGGACTCTGATGCGTTACTGTTTCACTTAATGTAATCAAGTAATTTGGCCGTGTATGTATCATATGCAATACCACTCAAGACTGTTGAACGCCTGATTTTTGATTAGTGTTATACATTGCCATGTATAAGATTACCTAGGTATGCTGCTGCTTTATCTGTAGAGTGAAAACATTGTATAGTAAGCCTCTAGTGCAATGTCTAAACACATAAATGCATTCGAAGATTATTCTGCCTGTGCCTTTTAATACTCTCCGAGCTGTAGGTGTTGAATCTTCGTACCTGCCTAGGTAATTATTCGCAGTGTAGGGACATGTCTAATAGATTCCTGGTTGAACGTTTTTGTTGACTACCTATTTATGTATGCATCTATATCCCATCTATGTCCCAATTTTTCTCCTTTCCCCATGTTTCATTTTTCTTCGTTGAACAGCTACTTAAACATTGGCTTAATAACGTCTTTTGAGCTTCGATGCCATCACGCCACAACGCGTTGTCGGAAGCGGACCATGGGTCCGTCCTTGGAAGCGGTTACATGGTCGAGGAGCTTGTATTCAGTTGTGCGATGACCTTTTGTTGCGCTCTCTTCTAGTCGCATCTGCTCGCTGGACATGTCGAGGGTGAGATCATACTTGTATAAGATAGTGGCTAGAGCCAGTGTCAACTCAGTGATAGCCAGACCTTTCCCAATACAACTGCGAGGCCCGATAGAAAATGGGGTGTAGGCATAATGCACGGCATCCAATGATTCGCGAGTCGCGGTACCAAGACCAATCGGATCACTACCAGAAAGAATCCAGCGTTCCGGTTTGAACAAAAATGGCTCAGGGTAGTATTCGGGATTGTGGTGGATCGCATAGACCCCGGTTCCAATATCGTAGCCCTCGGGGATAGCTTGTCCATCGAAAATCCCTCCGCCTTTGCCGACTTCGCGCCAGAGTGCACTGGCTGCCGGCGGACTCATTCGCATGCTTTCGTCAATACATGCGCGCAGGTATATACACGACGAAAGAGAAGGGCCCAAGGTTATCTCATCGGCACTCGAAAAAGCTGCTCTAACTTCTCGGGTCACGACATCGTACCATTTCGGGTCATGTGCCAGGTAGAAGATGGTAGAGGCCATGGCAGTTGAGGTCGTATCGGATCCTGTTTACGAAGAAGATAAGTAAGAGGACGCAAATCGGCTAGTAATGGGATTTGGACGTACCGGCGACTACAAGTGTTGTGGTTTCGGCGCCAATTTCAGCCAAACTCAAACTCTGCTGCGTCTCAGGGTCTTTTGCATCCATTAGGAAAGTAAAGACATCTTGTCGTGTAGACTTGGCACTCTTGAACCGACTTTGGAGTAACTTGTTGACGAACTGGATGAATTTGTTACGGCCCTGGATAGATGCAGCAAAAAGCCAACGGTCCATCCTCCTGAAAGTCAGGATTGGAGCTTGAAGTAAAACCGACGTACGAACGTTGGAGTCTTCGATGGCCTGCGGTACAAACCGGTATTCATCCTTTGTTACTGTGTTGTATTCCTCACCAAAGAGGACGTCTGACATGATATCAAATGTCAAATAATTGACTACGCCAAAGTTTCAGATTAGTATACACTCTTTAACACGCTTGAAAGGGATTTTCGGCAACGTACACAGGTTTGCCATGTTGTGAGAGACAGACCATTCCTTCCCTTCTGATCCAACCAGAACCGAACAGAGATCATTGACGTGTTTCAAGATTGCAGGTTGATATCGGCGAAGAGCAGCATCAGAAAGTCCCTGGCTGATAATTCTTCTCTTACGGCCATGAGCCTTCTTATCAATCAATGTAAGTGTGTTGGGTGCCCGGTGCACCATAGCATTGTATAGCTTTGACTTTTGTGTGTTGCTTTTATAACTATAGATGTCTAAATATCGATAAGTTAGCGACTTGACTTAGGTTTCTTATGCCGAAGTCCATACCATGAAGTGCAGTACTGGTATTCAGCAGTATTGCGTTTGGAGAGTAACGGACATAGTTGCCTACGCAGTCATGTTAACATCAGACATCTAGTGGACCAAGTGCCTCTGAATCCTCACCATATTTTTCGTGGCAGCGCTGCATATCAATATGCAGGTCGCCCTTCCACGCGTGCCATCCAGCGTACAAGTAGGTGAACTTTGCTAGGAATGGTCCAGGATAGCGAGCGAGAGGATGGAACCATAGTTGATAGGCACAATAGGCCAAAGCCTACAAACAAAGGTGGTAAATAAGAAGAACGGGGAACAACTTTATCATCAGGGATTTTACCAGAAAAAGGAGTCCGCCTAGAAACACAAGGACAGATATCTGGACGGAATGCCAGGGCGCATTGGAAGAAACTTGCAACATTTTGCCTGAATAGACCTGTTGTATGAGCACACCACAGGAACAAGGGCGATATGAACGAATGGCTTTCAGATCATGGACAGAATCTCGGTGTCAAGTTCTTAAATTATGAATTTTTTTTTCGGCCTTCCCTTAACAGTGCTGATCATGCCACTTCACACTTTGTACTTAATCTCGTCCTAAGCACGGCCTACTCCGTCGCTTGTACCTGAAGCATTGTCATCCAATGCTATGTATATCACAAGCCTGTGCGTTGAATGCTGAAAGATCCATAAACTTCCGATTCGGGTAATTCGGGTGCAGTGCATACAGGGAACCAACATCAATGCCCACAGAGAAAGATTTACTAGTCGTACGGCGTATACAATAGCTGTATATTCGATAAGTCACACCTACGAGCATGATATAAGAGCGGCTGAAACGAAGATTACGGATATACGCGCTTTTAGCCCTTTTACATAGTAGTCTATGTATTATTCCGGTATTGTTAGATCTACATGAAATTCTGAAACATGATTCAATACAATACATACGACGTTGATACATTTGGGGCTGAAAGAAATGTAACAGATACGCGCTCTGAGCTCGGGTCTATTTTTTCTACCGGTGTTATTAAGTTCTACGTAGTATGGAGCGAGTCATGAGTCCTGAGCTAGTAAACATGGCTAAATATAAGCATAAGCTTGATATAGTATTATACTAGTGGCTGAGATGACATTACACATATACGCGCTTTCAGCCCTACTTTAGTCGGGTAATCCCATCGTACGCATTATCCCACGGCAATACAAGCCATGTAATACTTGGTATGGTACCTTACTTGAAACCCAAACAGGTACGATACTATCCCTGTATGACATTAAAATAAAGAAAATGTACCCTGTGAAATCACTAAGGTCAATCATGATAGTCTATTTATTCTTCTAGACCCTGGTTTTGGACCCTGGTATTGTCAATCTTAACAGGGCGAGTTATGAAATACTAAAGCTTTGTTCAATACAACACATACGAGCTTGATATACCAGCGGCTGAAGTAAAGATTACAGATATACGCGCTTTCAGCCACTGGTCTGTGGAATTCTTCCGGTATTGATAAATCCACGTGGCGAGTTATAAGATAGCAAAACATCGGCCATTATATAATGCAGGGGTGGAACAGGGGTTGAGAGTGATTATTGAAGACCTCAAGGTAAGACGACTTTCATGGATGTACGTATGTGATATTGGGGGCTGAAGCGAATGCAACAAGGGTGGTCCTCAGAGGAACAAGCAACCACCGGGAGCTCTCGGTCTTGGTCAATAAATTGTAGCTATTACAATCGATCGTGACGCTCGAGATGACGGGTCTCACAGAATTTCGAAAAAAACTTGAGGAGCCAGAGATCAGCGTTGAGGAAAAAATGCGTTCCGACGTTCGCAAAGAGCTGGGCTATGCTCTGTTGACGGAACTTCTGGCGTAAGTCATTGCGCAAGACTCTTCATACCGACTCAAGCTGATCAGACATGTTCGAATAGATATCAATTTGCCTCTCCGGTGCGATGGTAAGACCAACTCCATCTGCCCTTGTGTTCCTACGGACTGGCACGAGTCAAGGTCAACACCGAATAATTACTCACTAAGGACGTCATAACACAGGATCGAAACTCAAGATGTTCTACTGCAACAACAAAAGTGCGAGCGACTTGTCGAGATCGGTCCGTCAGAGACACTTCTTGGTATGGCCAAGAAGACGGCTGTGACGAAGTTCAAAGTCCATGACGCCGCCCTTGCCATTAATCGCGAATTCTGGAGTTTCAAAAAACATGCAAAGGAAATTTATTATGAGTCAGGCGATGGCGATGGCGTATCCGATTCGCACGACAAGTTGAAGACCACCGAAGTGGTTCCTGTCAACACGACACCCTCACCGACACAACCTCCAAAAATAGTAGCACCTATCACACCTATCAATGATGTTAAATCGGAGGCATCTACACAGAGCGCAAGTCCTGCTAGCCGCAGGTCAGACAGTATAGCGGATAAGCCGCTATCAGCCATCGATATCATTGTCGCGTTGATCGCGCACAAGCTAAAGAAAACGTGGAATGAGCTTGACAGAAAGCAAAGCATCAAGCAGCTGGTTGGAGGTGAGTAGATGACAGACACATACATAACTGATGGAAGACGTTAACGCGCTCTAGGTCGATCGACATTGGAAAACGAGATTGTAGGAGACCTGGGCGCTGAATTCGGCTCCCTTCCCGATGCACCTGAGAACGTGGAGCTGGCTGAGCTGGCAGCAACGATTGAAGCTCAAGGAATGTGGTCTCGGTCTTTGGGCAAGACCACTCAGACATTGGTCAATCGGCTGATGTCGTCCAAGATGCCTTCCGGGATGGGCTCAGGCCCCGTACGGGATCATCTGCGCAATCGGTGGGGTCTTCCGCCGAGCCGCCAGAGCGCCATTCTCTTACGGGCTGTAGCCCAGCAGCCCGCGGCCCGTTTACCCGACGCCGCCGGCGCATTGGCCTTCCTCGACAACATCGTGGCGGAGTACGCTAGGGACGAGAAGCTTGATCTGTCAAGCCCGAGTGGACCAAGCGCCGATGTAGCGGGTGGTGCCAATACCAACGTCGTTGTCAACCAAGCAGCTGTTGATGCGCTCACCAAGACCCACGATGACAGGACGAGAGGCGTTCTGGAGTTGTATGCGAAACAACTGGGACAGGATCTCCGTGCAGGGGATAAAGCAGCCACGAAGGCGCAGGAAACGATCTCACAGCTTCAGGACGAGCTGCAATTATGGCTATCCGAGCACGGGGAGATTTATGCGTCGGGTATCAAACCAATATTTGCAGCTGAAAAAGCCCGCAAGTACGATTCTTTTTGGAACTGGGCATTGCAAGATTGTGTTGATCTGTTCTACGGTCTACTTAGTGGTCGTATTGAGCTCACTGGGCACGTTGTGGACACCATGATGGGCCGAATTGCGCGGAGATCGAACCCGAGGCTTATCCAGACATTGAAATATCTTCAAACCATCCTTCCAAGTCTGGGAAGCCCGAGGACTGTTGATATTGAAGATATCCTCGTTCGATTAATCACTGCATGTGATCCCGCATCCTCAACACAGTCTCCACAAATACTTGCGAATCGCGTTGTTATCAATGCTCCAAAGACCATGATTGATAGCCGAGGTCGGGTGCAATATGCTGAAGTGCCACGATCCGGTATTGAAGCTGCTCCACCAGTAGATTTGAAAACCCTGGGCCAACAAGGCTGGGAAGCCCGTGCCGACTTGACTCGAGCATTCTTGGAAACACTTCGCCGATCAGATACACAACGGTTATCCTTCCAGAATGCGAAAGTTCTTGTCACTGGCGCTGGGCGTGATTCAATCGGAATTGAGATAGTCTGCGGACTATTAAGAGGGGGTGCTCACGTGTTAGTCACGACCAGCAGCTATTCTTTGGCTACTACACGGCGCTACCAACAGATTTATGCCGAGGAAGGCGCCAGTGGATCTCAACTCATTGTGGTGCCCTTCAATCAAGCCAGTCAGCAAGACATCGAATCACTAGTCTCATACATATATGACAGTGAAAAGGGTCTTGGCTGGGACCTTGACCACGTTATCCCGTTCGCGGCCATTCCCGAGGGCGGCCGAGAGATTGATTCTATTGATTCGAAGTCTGAACTAGCTCATCGCATGATGTTGACAAACACATTGAGACTCCTCGGATTAATTAAGCGCCAGAAAGAAATGAAAGGTATTGACAGTCGTCCAGCCCAAGTTGTGTTACCATTATCACCCAACCACGGTGTGTTTGGCGGAGATGGCCTCTATCCCGAGTCTAAAATAGCATTAGAGACTCTGTCGAATCGATGGAGATCTGAATCCTGGGGCAATTACCTATCGATATGTGGCGCAATAATTGGCTGGACTCGTGGAACAGGACTGATGAGCGCCAATAACTCCGTCGCTGAGGATATTGAGAAATTGGGAGTCAGAACATTCTCGCAGGTGGAAATGGCTCATTACATTCTCATACTCATGTCGTCTCCCATTGCCACTGAGTCCGAAATTACACCCGTCAGTGCGGACTTGAGTGGAGGAATGGGTCATTTCCCAGATTTCAAGGGTGCAGTGACCTCGATTCGTCAACACCAGAGTGAAACCAGTGAGATTCGAGAAGCACTGGCGAAGGAGGAGGAACACGAACGTCTCGCCCTTGTGAAGGAGCCAACCCCGGGGTCGGTGGAAAAAAGGCAGCCAAAAGCCAGGATTGATATGCAGTTCCCACAACTTCCCGACTACAAGGCGGATATTCTACCCCTGGCACGCGATCTAAAAGGAATGGTCGACCTCGAACGGGTTGTTGTGGTCACTGGCTTTTCTGAAGTTGGTCCATACGGAAACTCTAGGACTAGATGGGAGATGGAAGCTTATGGTGTATTCTCCCTCGAAGGCTGCGTTGAGATGGCATGGATGATGGGTTTGATAAAACATCACAATGGACCCCTCAATGGACGCCCACATTACCATGGCTGGATTGTTGCGGAGACCAAAGAACCTATACAGGATCTTGATGTCAAGAGGAGATTCGAACAGCATATCTTAAAGCACTCAGGTATACGGGTCGTTGAACCAGATATTAATGATGGCTACAATCCCGAAAAGAAGAAGTTTCTTCAGGAAGTACTTCTCGAAGATGACATGGCTCCGTTCAAAGTATCGAAGGAGGTAGCAGAGCAGCTTCAGCTAGAGCACGGAGACAAAGTAGATGTCATGCCAGATGGTGAAGACTATACTGTCAGATTGCTCAAAGGTGCTTGCTTGATGATACCAAAGGCCTTGAGGTTCGATAGAGCAGTCGCCGGACAGATCCCCACGGGATGGGATGCTCGCGTCTATGGTTTTACGGATGATCTTATCAACCAGGTAGATCCCGTTACTCTATATGCAGTCATAGCGACTGTGGAAGCACTTCTCGGAGCCGGCATTTCCGATCCGTTTGAGATTTACCAATACTTGCATTTGTCAGAGATCGGCAACTGTATTGGGTCAGGATTGGGTGGCCTCAAAGCTCTGCGAAAGCTTTCCAAAGACCGTTTTCTTGAGAAGCAGGTTCAAAACGATATCCTTCAAGAATCCTTCATAAATACGACAGCGGCCTGGATCAACATGCTATTACTATCTTCTGCGGGTCCCATAAAAACTCCTGTCGGTGCCTGTGCAACTTCTATTGAATCCCTGGAGTCCGGATTTGAATCTATCGTGTCTGGCAAGGCTAAGATGTGTCTGGTCGGTGGCTTTGATGACTTTTCTGAGGATGTCTCGTACGAATTTGCGAAGATGAAAGCCACCGTTAGCAGCGAGGCGGATATCAAAAAAGGTCGTGACCCTCTAGAGATGTCTAGACCGGCAGCCTCCACTCGTGCCGGCTTTATGGAATCACAAGGCAGCGGTGTACAAGTTATTACATCTGCACAGCTTGCACTTGACATGGGCCTTCCTATACAGGGAATTGTTGCTTGGGTTGGAACTGCTAGTGATAAGATCGGGCGGTCGGTCCCTGCACCAGGAAAAGGTCTTTTGACCAATGCTCGAGAAGTACCGACGATCATTCCGTCTCCGATGCTTGATATTTCGTATAGGAGACAGCGTCTCACGATGGCTCTTGATCGTATCAAAACCCGTGTTGCTGATGAAATCAGCGCTGCTGAGCAAGAAAAGGAAATCCTCAACCGCGGTTCTCACCCTGCTGCACAACGGAGAGCTGAAGAGATAACTGAACGCATTCGTCACATACGTCGAGAAGGTCTTCGTCAAGAGAAAGATGTCTTGAATCAATATGGAAATCACTTTTGGAACCATGATCCCGAGATCGCTCCTCTCCGAGGAGCACTCGCAACGTGGAATCTGACCATTGATGACTTGGATGTGGTGTCATTCCACGGCACATCGACGGTGCTTAATGAAAAGAACGAAATCGACATTGTCACAAGGCAGCTAAAGCATCTTGGAAGGACCAAAGGCAACGCTGCCCTTGGAATATTCCAAAAATATCTCACAGGACATTCCAAAGGTGCCGCCGGAGCGTGGATGCTTAATGGTTGCCTCCAGGTGCTTAACAGTGGGTTAGTACCAGGCAATCGTAACGCAGACAACATCGATGCGGCCCTTGAAAATGACTACGTCGTATACCCGAGTCGCAGCATTGAGACAACGGGAGTCAAAGCATTTTCAGTACAGTCCTTTGGCTTCGGTCAGAAAGGTGCTCAGGCATTGGGTGTGCACCCGAAGTATCTCTTTGCCACTCTGGATGAAGCCACCTATGAAGCTTACAAATCGAAAGTACTGTTGCGCCAACAAAGAGCTGGCCAGTATTTGCGTTCGGGAATTGCAAATAACGCCCTCTTTACAGCAAAGGAGAAGCCGCCGTATGTCGACGCGGAGGAGTACCAAGTCCTGCTTGATCCGACAGCTCGGATGAGCGAAGGATCGAGCAACACTTTTACATATCGCGAGAACCTCGGAAAAGGAGGGAGGTAGTACTGTTGATGGATACCTGAGATCAGGATGAGGGATGAAAGCTGGGTAGAGTGTTACGTTACATAGATATCGGGACCTTTCATTTTGTTTACAGCCACGGATTTTGATCTGCTTTGTATTCGTTCTTGTTGTATATACCTGCCTGCTAGAAATTGTGAATTGAATATGTTATATCTGGAATGCGCGTAGTAAGTACACCAGTACTCTGATCTCCCACCAAACAGTGCGGACAGCTAGGCTGCCTACATCATTCATAAATTTGCCTATTTTGATTTACATGATGGAGTTCGTCGTTTAGTCGAACTCTAAGGTATGGTGTTATATAAGTTTCACCTTGAACAATATTATCCTTTGAAAATTCAAGTATGAGTACTGATAGATAGTCATTACTATTCCATAGTCATTGTTGAACTCATAATTCTTTTGGTTACATATTCATTTTTTATACATAGTCCAAGAAGGGAACATCAACCAGTTTGGAAGTATAGACTGCCCAACAATGGTACTCTAAAGAAAGTCTCTTGAAAGGTAATATCAAGTATTTCTATGATCAAAGACAGTCCATGATTCTATTAAAAGTGTTGACACAGACGATCCATAGATGTGTTCATGGTTACATATAGTCATTCTGGCATGGATCAGATAGAAAGCAGTTGAGTATACTTTTTTTCAGATTGCGTCGACCTTCGATACCACGGACGAATCTTCTGTTCCTCCGGTAAAATGTCGACATGGGTGGAAACAATACGTGCAGATTCCGGGATGATATCCTCGGGCAAAAACCCCTCGGATTCAATCTGGATGAACTGTTCTAGGATTCTTGCCGTTGTGGGCGTTTTCCAAATGCCCTCCTGTAGTTGCCACCCTCGTAATAGGAGCAAAGCTTCTCGACGCAAGACCCAATCACGGCATTTGGACGCGCAAAAGAAGAGTGGCGGTATGATCCCTGTCCCAACGGAGAATGTCGGCAACGGTGACCGACTCGAACTGGAAGTGAGTAGCTCCTTTGCAACCTGTACGGCTCGTTGGAAATTAGGATAGAATTTGTCGAAGACCGTTTCGTTGCTTTCTGACCACGTGGACGCTTTGATATAAATTATCTCGCTCCAGAGCTCCAGGACCATTAGAGTGGCTCGATCACGAGGCGTTAATACATCCCCTCGACGGACGAGGACGTACGTTAGCTCCGTCATCCAGTTTCGGAGCTTCGTTAGAATTGCTGATCGCTCGTACCTGAGAAGTTTATTGGCCTTCGTACCAGCTGGTACTTGCGGTCTAAATATAATCCAGCCGAGACCAACGAGGAGGTTGGCGGCTTTCTCTAGGCTGTCGATCGTTTCCGATAGACCGAAATCATTGAGTAACATGTTGGCGTCATCGATGTCCGTCCCGTCGTCGCCAGTAGTAGATTCCTCGGGGTCTGCAACGGTGGACCAATGCAGCTGCATGTGAGCAAATGCCTTGACCAATGTGGATCTAATCTCCGAGTCCCCCTCCAGGACAGTGCCTTGCCATTCTCGAAGCATAATGTGACCGGACTGCAGATGTCGGCGGGCGGTGTGGACGTCCCCCTGCAAGAATGCCAGCACTACAAACAAGAGGCAGGTGACTAGACCAGTCTCCATGGGGGAGCCGTACGCGCCTCCGCAGTTGCTGTGTAGCTGGTGGCGGAGACATGCAATGGCCTTGTTACATTGTTGGAGGGGAAAAACCGGATCTGGCTCCCCTTCACCGGTTTTGTTTCTCTCAAAGTTCCAGTGTAGCGCACCCAGAGCAATGGTAGCATGCCGCACGGCAGGCTCTACTTCACTTATCTGGTATACTAATCTCTGCCAGAAGTCATGCATGAAAAAGCCCGAACACTGCGGTGCCGTGCTGTTGCGGAAGAATTCTAGATACCAGCGTTCCCGCCATACCAGCTCTACCTGACTTGCATCCTTCACCGAAGTCGCAGGTATCGCGGTTCGCTGGCTTCCTGCAAGGGTTACCGAAAATGGATCTACTATCTCCAGTGTGCTCTTCTCGACGACGGCTGCGGCAGCTGTCTTGTTAGATCGAATTCTTTTGTCCGGAAGGATCTGATATCCATCGCATACACGCCCGGTGCTAGTGCATCGTCGACAAGCGGGACGAGTTTCATCGCATTTCTTGTGGCGTATCCTACAGAGATCTCTTAGCAACGTTCTCGCGTATAACCACAGTCTGATGTTCCTTCGTGGACGCTGGACAGTCGATCCGGGATCACTAATGGAATGATCGTCAGGGGAAGGCTGTTCATACTTGCATGTGAGGCATCCTGTGCGCACTTTGGGACGACTGGCTCGTTCGCGTTTCGTCCGTAAAGTGAATACCGCCGCATCCATAGGGCGTGAATCTGAACTCAGTGAACCCACCATCCCGCTCGCTGAAACCGAGAGAAGCGGCATATGATGAAATGAGAGACAATACCAAGACAAACAATGCTCGTGACAGTTGCACACATGCCAGGTCTTCCTGGGTGGGTGCTGAGTATAAGACGTGAGATGGATCACTGCGTATATGTATGATGTTTTTACGCCCTGACTTAAAATTGGGGCCGCATCCTTGGGTATGGCCTCATATAACGCCATTTCACGAGGTGGAAGTAGCCCCAGGTCATTTCGCCTATCCTTATTTGGTAAATAGTCCTGTAAAATAGTATACCCCAGTAAGAGACCGCCTGGCTTGGGGGGATCAGTCTCCACTCTCGAAAGAAAATCCCAACAAGGTACCGGTATGATCTAGAAGACGTGATCCCGGTACCTATAGCCTAATGATTAAAAAAAAACTAAAGAAAACCCCGGTCGACATCCAATGAGATCACGCAAATAGATTCATGCGTGCAGCATTATGGAGTAAGCATATCCGAGACATCCGTAAAGTAATCCTGTCAATCCCGTATTCGTCGTTTGGTGGTGAATACGAAGGTGATACATTGAAACATTCTGGCCCCAGTGGATAAGTGGTCGAGTTGGTAGATTAATATGAGGCATCACATAACTCATAGTGGAGAGGGCGATCCTTCGAGCTGTCATCCATTCGAGCCGGACTTTGCACGTTACTGATTGATTCGCGCGAGATTCCTATCGACACTGTTCGTGTCAAGCCACCTGAGGGCCAAAAACAGAGCCGACCTCGTAGGACTCACTCGAGTACGCAGCAAAAAGAGAATACGCTTTGACAAAACACATGAAAACAATTTCGTTTTAGTTCTGGGAAAGAGCTTATTGAGTTGATATGCGGCTCTAGATAAACTATGTCGATTAGGTTTGTCGCATCGGATCACTGAATGCTTTTTTTCTTGTTTTGCACCCTTGCACGGTTACTAACTTGGGGGATTTTCCTCTACTGTATCTGTATATCGAAGAATCCAACTTTTCGCTATAAAACGTGTCTTTGCTTTATTGGATGACCAACAAGAACCTGACTCGATATCACACCGGCCCCTCGTATTTTCTAACAAGAAGCCTTCAGCGCGCGCGGTTATACTATATTGGGGCATCAGCTCTAGACTAGTTATAGTATCATCCAATATTACATCAAGCAATGTACGAAGCGTTTAACTATAAATGGAAACGCCTTGGTTTAGCTGGCTGCTTTAGCCCCCGCCTCCCAACACGCGCTTTTGTTATATCCCCTCGTTTTCGCCCTCATGACTCAACGACTCGTTCTTGTTCATCTATATAGTATATAGTACTCTCGCGCGGCACGAAGATTTGTTGTTGGTGAGCTTACGTCTGGTCGAAAGAGATACTACGTACTACCTCACCGTTGTCATGGGCAAACGCATCGTGGTAACTGGCGGATCCGGCAAGGCTGGGAGACATGTAATCCAGGCTCTGCTCGCTCAGGGCCATGAGGTCTTGAATTTGGATCTAGTGCCGCTTCCCGAGCCACTGAACGAGCGGGTCCATACCGTGAGGACCGATCTCACTGACGGTGGCCAGGTGTGGAGTGCCATGCTGTCACATTTCAAGTTGACTGAACCGTTCCCGCAAGCTGAACCTCGCCCCGATGCTGTCATCCATCTTGCAGGAATCGCTAGGAACATGCTCGTTCCCGACAGTGAGACATTCCGCATCAATACCATTAGTACTTTCAATGTCATTGAGGCAGCTTGTCGCCTGGGTATTCGCAAGGTCATCCTGGCGTCTTCTATCTGTGTGTACGGCGTGACCTACGCTGACGGCAAAGTGGACTTCCCGTCATTTCCTATTCATGAGGACCTGGATACGAATCCGATGGATGTCTATGCACTCTCCAAAGTTTGCGTGGAACGCACAGGACGGTCATTCGCTGAGCGATTTGGTATAGACGTATATGCACTACGCATAGGAAATATCATCAGTCCAGATGATTATGAGAGGGTATTTTCCAGCTATACGACCGAGCTCAGCAAGTGGTATGTACACGGGTGGGCCTATATCGATGCAAGAGACCTGGGGAACATCTGCCATCTGTGTATTATGAAAGACGGCTTTGGCTTCCAGGTTTTTAATGCTGTGAATGATGGCATGACCAACGAGCGTTCGACCAACGAGCTTTTGAAAGAGCTGTATCCCAATACTCCGTTTACGAGAGAGATGGGCGAAAAAGACGCGCCTATCACAAACCAGAAATTGAAATTAATGCTGGGTTTCGTGGAAGAACATCCCTGGCAGCAATACTACTCTTCGGCATGATTGATATGGAGTCAGTCCTATCTGTGCATTTCTTGTCTCTGCCTTGTTCCCTTTATCTTTTCCAAGAATTCTTCACACAAATTATAGACTGTTTAGATCTTTTGCACGGCTGCTTGTATATAGAGTATATAGAAACCTTAAGTGCGATATGTCCGAGATGAGAACTCGGGTCTGTGTAAAGCCGAGAAGCTCGAGACTAGTAGGAGCTTCAGCCCCCTTTTGGGGCGAAGCCTAGGCTTCACGTCCGTCACATCGTTTCAGGGCGGTACGGAGGATATCGACTCATAACATTGAATGATCAGCACGATCAGCACTGCTGATCGTCATCAATCAATTCAGCACATTAAGCTTATATCACTAAAGATTCAAGCAATACGTCATAGTCTAATAGACTACGTACATACTACTACATAATCATAGTATGTACATGGTAAATTTAGTTGTGCCTGAATGGAACGAAGTGGAATGAAGGGTAAAATATCTGCCGGGCGTAAAGATTTTCCGATACGGTGCTGACTAAGGGACTGCGCGAGGGGGGTCAACTCAATCCACTAGGCCTAAAGAGGTAACTCCTGCCTTATTAGGTTAGACTACTTTTAGGGGAGAAATCAATGGCACTAATCCTAAATAGGGTTAGAGGATATCTTGTGCTGACTAAGAGTAAAGTGAAGGGGAGATTCCATTCAGGCCACGGGCGCGCCTGCGCAGC
>JACVQZ010000043.1:0-59736 GCA_019828575.1 Talaromyces thailandensis | reverse complement strand
GTTTACTACGGTCCGTATCACAAAAGCATAGACAGGTAGTAGGACAGTCTGATAGCCCTAGAGTGGCGAGCCTGTTAATATATATATATATAATTTAATAATAAAAGACTGATCTTTAAAACTATAGAGGTCTAGAGAGGATAGCTAGCTATATAGAAGGTTATTATATAGATGCTAAAAGATATATTATCCTATTCCTACACATTTATATCTATTTTTCAATAATTTTTGTACCTAAGATATAAAAGCACTAAACTATAGTATTAATAATCTAACACTAGCAACTCTCTAAAAGAAAAGGAAAAATATATAGTAAATAATATATAATCTAATATAATAAATAAGTATATAAAAAATAAAATAAAAATATTAAAAATATAAAAAAATAGTAAGAAATAATATAAAATAAAATATTTAATTATATAACTATTACTCTAGAGATTCTAATAATATAGTAAATCTTATAATCTTAAAATTAGAATTATATATTATAATTACTCTTTTAATCTAGTTATTAATATTAATTTAGAGCTTATTTATATTAATAAGCTTTTATAAAGTGTGGCATAATTTACTTTTTATTATAGTATTAGTAGAATTATTATTACTAGAGCTGGCAATAGGTCTGGTTGAACCAGAACCCAACCCTGACCCAACCTGACCCAATACTTTAGGTTGGGTTCTGGTTTATAGGTTAGGTCCAGTTGTTTAACCCAACCTAGTCTTAGCAGGTCTAGGTTGGGTTCTGGTTATTAGATTAGATCTAATTATTTGACCTAATCTAGTCTTAGTAGATCTAGATTAGATTCTAATTTATAGACTAGATCTAATTATTTAATCTAACCCAGTCTTAGTATTTAACCCTAATCTAATCTAGAATCTATTAAGAAGAATCTAATTTAAATCTAATCTAATTTTAGTAATCTAAATCTAACTAAATCTAAAAATAAAGATATAATATAATAATTTTTATAATATAATATAATATAAGTATAATACTTTAAAAAAAGACTATTAATAAAAAAGAATTCTATTTATTTTTTTTATTCTATCTAATCTATCTATAATAAGAACTAAGATAATCCTAAATAATTTTTATAGAAGAACTAGGAAAAATATTATATAAATATAAAGAGAGATAATTTTATAAAAAATATCTATAAGATTACTTATTTATAAAATAAAAAGATAAATTAAATTATATCTAATTATTAAGATTTTAGCTTATTTTTATTAAAACATTATTTTTAAAAGGAATAATATTACTCTTTAACTAGGCTATAAATTTATTAAGTAGAAGTGCGTAGATATTAGATATTATAATATAGTTCTTAAGATAATAGTTATAATTAAACTAAGCTAAAAATAAGTTAATTATATTAAGAATTTTAATTTTAGATTATAGAAGAGACTTTAAATCTAACTAGACTTATAGAAATAATTATAAAAAAATCTCTAATTAAATAAATTTATTCTAATTAAGATATAGAAGCTATACTTTATTAATTTTAAAAATAATATAATTATAATTTAGTAGATATAGATCTATAAATATACTCTTACTAATTTATAGATTTAAATAGAATTACTAATTAATATTATCTAGTAATAAGATAAGAGTAGATATTATTTTTATAAAATTATTAGTAATTATATACTAGTTAAAGAACTTTACTAATTAGTACTTATATATCTTTATAACATAAATCTATCTAAGGCAATAGATATAGCTAATTATTTATATTATAATTAAAATCCCTATTAAAGTATATAATAGATAAATATTTTAATACTTATACTATAGATTAGAGCCTATACTATTCATATAATATAAATAAACCAAGACTATTAGATTATCCTACTTATTAAAGTCTTTAATTAGCTTATAATGTTAAGGACTAGTCAGATTAATATAATAAACTATATAAAAAATATTAGTTAGATTAAATACTATAATAGCTAAAAACTATTAATCTAGATTAGAATACTATATAATAGATTTCTTATATAAGTAAAATATCTTTAAATAAATATATTTTAGCAGCTCCTAGAGTTTTAATATACTATATAAAAAAGTAATTAGAGTAATAAAGTAATTAAGATTCTTAAAATATAAAAGGATCTTATAGAAGGCTTTTTTAAAAGCTTTAGTATTCTTAAGCCTACTTTATATTTTCTATAACTATTTTTTAAATATTTTATTTGCCTTTTATAAAGCTTTATATATAAATAACTTACCTAGTAAGCTTTTCTTATTAAATTTACTAACTAAATTAGTTAAGAATAATGCCCTAAGGCTCTAGTAGATATATTATATACTAATCTATAAGTTTAATAAGATAAGCATTCTATACTAATCTATATATTATATAGAACCTTTTCTTATAATTTACTTAACTAAATTAGCTAAAAAGAGGGCTATAAATAAGTTATATTACTACTGCTTCTTTATATTAAAGTGGCATACTATTAAGTAATAAATTATAAGTAGAATATTCTCCCTAATCTACTTACTATTAAGAAATAGGATCTGTGAGTTTATTATATATCTAATTATACTTTTTTTCTATACTAGTAATAGAGTAACTATAGACTTTAGACCCTATTTCTTTTATATCTAGTAATTTAAATTATACTTTATAAAGAGAAAAGATTTAAATTCTAAATTAATATCTTTAATAAATAGATTAAAATCGCTTAGAGGGTCTAGCTTATCTTATAACTAATTATTCTCTAGATTAATAAGAAAGAATAATATATTTTTTATATCTTCTAGCTAATTAAATAATAGTATTATAGAGAGTAAAATATTAAAATAAACTTATATTAATACTAGTATTTTAAAGATTTATATATTCTTATTATAAATTTAATATATTTTATTAAGAATAAGTGCTTTTAATATATCTATTAGATACTACTCCTATTAAATATCTAATTAAAGAAGGATATTCTCTTATAAATTAACTAGATATCTATAGCCTATTATTTATATATATTATAATTTCAAACCATTTTACTATATAATAATTTAATATAATATAATAATAATATTATAACCTAGTACCTTACTAGTAAAAATCTTATAATTATAAATAAGTTTTTTAATTAATAGAATATTATTTTTATTAATTTTCTTTCTATTATCTCTATAATACATATAAATCTTAAATATAGAGATAGTATCAAAAAGTTTATCTACTTATTAGTTAATTAGATAGAGGGGGATTATAATTAAAATTAAACCTAGAAGCTTTTTATAAATCTAAAGTATATTAGTAAAAAGAAAAAGCTTTAAAAAAGCCTTCTATAGAATCTTATTTTAAATAAAAAGATTATATATATCTAGATTTTCCTTAGACTAATATTATCTGTAATAAATATTCTAAAGAATCTTTTATTCTTATAGATGTTATATATAATATTAATAATAAATAATTATTATTCTGTTAGCACTTTACTAATATATATATCTATAATATTCAGCTTATTTATATTATTATTAATCTAAAAAGTTTTTTTAGTCTTTATTATATCTTTTTATTATAACTTCTAGTTATTAAAGATCTTATTAATCTAGAATAGATTTTTAAGTATTACTTTATCTAACTTAATTAATACTATTATTATATTAATAGATTTACTATTCTAATTAAAGTCTATAGCATTTAACTTAATATTCTATAACTTTCACTCTTTAAGGAATATGGTTAGAGTATTATATATATCTATACCATTATTAGTCACTTCCTTAAGATATTTAATTAATATAGTATTAGCTTATATATCTTAGATTATATTGTAGCAAGACTTATGTAGAATATATAATAAGACTAGAATATTTATATTTAATACTTAGTCTAGAGGAATTCTAAGGATCTAAAGATCTATAGTGAGAGCTAAGATCAAAAAATAATTAGATAAATATAAAATATTTATTTTATTATTAGATACTATATTCTCTAACTCATTAATAGCTTTTTTAATGAATAAATCTATCTAATAAAAATCTTAGATATTAAAAGTCTTATTAATATATTATAGGTTCTTTTAGAGTAAGTCTATCTTAGTAAACTCTTTTCTCTATTAATTATTAATATTTAATAGAAGATCTATAATCTAATCTTTATCCTAGCTTATTATTTAAGATTATATAGAACTTAAACCCTTAGCTATAAGACCTATACTTAATCTAATACTATTCTTATAAATAGCTTTAATCTTTTTTATTATTTTTTTCCTTTTTATAGATATTATAGCCTAAAATTTTATTTTAATCTTAGTTAATAGCTTCTACTTTTTACTATATACTATATAGCTCTAAATAGTTTAATCAGTCTTTAGAAATCACTAAATAAAAGAAAAGAAGACCTTAAAAAAGATTTTTATAAAAAGCTCTTTTAAAGATAATATATTTATCTTATCAAATATACTATAAAGAGTAAAGTATATTACTAATATCTTCTTCTTTTTTTTATTTATAATTATTATTATACTCTAGAACCAATCTTAGCGGGATTTAAATATATTATTTAAGATCTAATAGATAGCTATAAAATAGATAATATATTTTTACTCTTCTAATATAATAGATCCTTTAAATAGTCTATTATAATCTGTTTTATTCACTTCAAAGATATAGTATAAAACTAATACTATCTAATCACAATACTTCTATATAGATTAATTAACCTTATCTCTATAAAGACTTTAGTTTTTATATTATAATATAACCCTAATAATATTTATAATAGTTTTAAAATTATTATTATAGATATAAAGTGCAGTGCTTATCTTTTTTAATAAAATATATTCTTTTAAAAGATAAAGTAGATATAGCTTAAATAACTTACTTTATAGCTAAGTCTTTAGGACTTTTATACTACTTATATTAAATATAATTATAACTATTATAATTTAAGACTTAAGTTTCTTAAGAAAATTATCTAGTAATAATTAAAATAATAATATGTATAGTTCTATTAGATACTTAATATACTTAAAAATATAATATAACTTCCTAGTAATTATAATAATCTATTCCTTAATTAGTTTATTCTTATTATTTTTAATATTAATATTAAAGTCATTTCTTATATTATTTATTATACCTACTAAGATTATATCTATAGAATAATCCTTAAGATTAAATATACTAGATTTATTATTCTTATTAGTCAAGTCTGACGTCTTAGCGTACTTAGAACTAGATAATCAGTCTTAATTAGATAATAGATATTTTAGATCTAAGATTAATAATAGTAGTAGAGATTTAGATTTTTTATATCTATTCTTTATAGGGTTCTTATATCTAGCTATAATCAATCACCCTAACACTATATTAGTTCAAGATTCAGCAGATATAAAAATTAGATTAAATTAACATACTAGCTAATCTCTAGAAAAGCTATCTATAGTTAAGCCATAATATCAATCTACCTACAATCACAGAGAGCTTAACAGACAGCTTTAAAAAATAATACTACTAAATTCATTACCAAATTATATAAAATTAATTAAAAAAAAATATATCTTATCTTTACATAACTTAAACACATAAATACATTAAAATTTGATAGAATAAGCTTATAGTATAATAATCTACTAAAAAGAGAAAGAGTTATAAATATTAATTAGATTAAAAAAAAATAAAGTTATTCTAATAAAGATTATATAGATTAAAAATATAGCTAGGATCTACTAGATAAATATATAGGCAGTAAAATTAAGTAAGAATTTTAAAAACTATTTCTAAGGATGATAAGTATAACTAGTATATAGAAAATAATATTAATTAGATTATAACTAATATAAATCTATTTATTCTAGAGATATATTTTCTCTCCCTTATAAAATACCTGCTAGTCTAGATTATATTAACTTTCAACTATAGCCTAACAACCATATTTGACATAAAAGGGTATAATATAGTTTTTTATAAAATACTAGTTATATCAAATTAATACCTAAAGAATTTATTAAGCTAGCTTTTAAGATAAGAAATTCTAATAATAATACTAGACTAGATCTAGATAGAGAAGATAATAATATAATATTAATACTATTTTAATCACTCACCACAGTAGCTACTATTCTAGATATATATTATAATATTTTATTAAGTAGTTAAGTAGGGAGGGCTATTAATTTTATATAACTTAATATTATAATTAATATTATATCTATCTTTAAAATAATATTTTATACTATCCTTTAAATTAAGAATCTTTAATATCTTAATATTGTTATTTTATAATAACTATAGTAGTAGTTTAAGTTAGTTTATATATTATTTATATTATTTAATTACTTATAAGATATCTATTAAATAATTCATCTTAATTATATCCTTTTTATTTTTCTTTAAAAATATCTAAAGAATTTCTTTCTTAATCTCTATATTTTTAATTCTTTATTATAACTTATTAATTATATTTAATAGAAAATTATATAATTCAGTCTTTTCTTTCTCTTTAAAATTAAGTCATAAAATAACTAATAAATCTTTTTTTAAATATACCTTTATTTTAAAATCTTTTTTAATAGCTTTAAACTACTCTATACATTATTTTATAATTAATATTCTTAAACTAATTTAAGAACTTATTTATTTATAGAAAATTATATTATTTTAATAGCTCATCTCTATTCTAGTAGAGGAGTTTTATTCTTAATTTTATTATTTATAACCTACATCTTAATCTAATCTAGAAATCTTTTTAATTTCTTGATTTTATACTTTAGATTCTCTTCTAGTTAATCTTATTATATTATATTATTTACTACTTTAATCTTCTTATAAATATTTTTAGATATTATTATATCTTTAATAATCTTCTTAAAGATCTTTTTAATCTCTTGCTATATCTTTTATAAAATTATAATTATAATATTTATTTATAATAGATCTAATATTAATAACTAATATCAATATATCAGAATAGTTCTTATTAATAGAAGATTAGAATAGAGATTTGCTCTCTTATCTAGAATAATTTATATAAAACTATAATAGCAATAATATATCTAAATAATTAAATATACAATAGTATAAAGTATTAAGATTATACTAAAAAAAAGTCTAGTAATATTTATTCTTACTTATATACTAACAGGTCTAACAATCATAATAATATTAAAAAAATAAAATAGTATTAGAATCTATCTTCTATTTAATCTCTTACAAAGACTTAGTATTATAAAAAGCTATATATACTACTACTATAGTTATACTACATAGTATAATCTATAAATTTATATAATTATGATTAATACTCTTCACTAAAAAAACTAGCTAAGAGAATTAAGCTAATATTCACTCTAAAATAATTATAGCTTTTAATTAATTTATCTAGATCTACAAGATCTGCACTAAATTATACTAAAATCTTAATTATAATTTTTTAAGGATTAAGGCTTATATATAATCACTTATATTTTATATAAATAATTTAAACTAGATAGAAATCTAATTACCCAGAATATCTACTATTCTAATTAACCTCATTTATTCTTATAATAAAAAGAATATATCTCTAATATTTAAGATTAACTTAAATCATTAAGTACACTCTTATAATTAAGATAATTTTTAAATATAATCTTAGACTATTAGCTTACTTTAAGAAAGCTATCTATAGATACTTCTTATAAAGATTTTAATTAATTTATATTAAATATAGTAGCTTCTTTTATAATAATAAAGATGTAACTAAGTCTTATTATACTAGAATCTATAGATTAATTATTTAATAGATACTACTAGCAGGCAAGATTATTATTATATATATATATAATAGCTACTAAAATAGATAAATTTAATTAGTTTTATATTTATTTAAATTATGTTCTATATTTATGCTATATGATAGACTTAGAAGTATAAACTATAATATTAAATCTATACTACATATATTAATAGCACTTAGTATATATAAAGATATAGCTTATAGATGCGTTTTATATATTATAAAAACAACTCTAAATAAGAGATAATTTAAAGGAATTTCAATATTAAAAAAATTATATACTATTTAGTTTATATATCTATAATCTAAAGAATATAGTATACTACTATTAAAGTTCTCCTTCCTCATACCTCTCTTGTTATATATATTTATATATCTATATATATATTATAGTTAATGATATACTAATCCTATATATTCTAATTAATTTTAAGCCTATTTATTTAGATTATAAGACTCTTATTATAGGTAATACTATCTTATATTATAATAAAAAGACTACCTATATTAAATCAACTATATAAATAATAATTAAAGATATTTATCTTCTTTTAGCATTATATATATTTCACTAAGAATAGGACTTTATATATCCTTAATTACTCTAACCCTACCTATCAATCTAAATCCTAATAATTAACTACTTAATCTTATCTAAATTATCCCAAGTACTGAATTAATTACTTATAATAATAACAATATTTCAAAAACTAATAGCTAATAAGCAATAAGATTTTCCAATTTAAAGATAAAATAATAATTAATTATTTATAAAAGTTAAGATATATTAAACTATATATACTTAGTAATCTTATTAATTAATTAAACTAATATAACTTCTTATAAATAAAACTATAGATAGTTTCTATAAGAGTAACTATTACACTAAAAAAAAAGCCTTATTAATTAATTAAATTACTATAACCTATTTTCAAATAATTAAGAGAATATCTAAATATTTAATATAATTAGTATATACTATTCTCTATTATTTATTTAAAAACTTTTAAGATATAAATAAACTAATAAATCTACTCTATTTAATCTTAAATAGAGTATATACTTATTTTATTTAGTGGTTAGAGATATCTAATACTAATCCTATATCTAATATATTATAATACTATAATTATTCTATCTTAATAATCAAAAAGATAAATTAAAGATTTAGCTTATCTTTCTTATATACTAGCTATAAATAATTCTTAATTTCTTATTTTTCTAGTAATAACCGGATCTAATATCTATTAATAATAATAAATAATAAATTACTACATTAATAGTTAGAAAATAGATTAGATTAAATTATAGATTAGTAAATATTATATAAAAAATATTATTAATAGTATAATTATCTCTTTTTTCTTTTTTTCTAAAACTTTTTATTCTATAATCTATCTCTACTCTTCTTAAGATAGTAGAATCTATATATCTTTAAAAATACTTTTCTCTATATATTATATTAAAAGTTTTACTCTATTTAACTCTAAGAACATCTTTCTCTATATATTATATTAAAAAATTTATCTCCTATATTTCTAGAAATCAAGAAGACTATATAGTCTAGACTAAAAATCCCTATTAAACTTATTATAAACTATAATATTATGATATAGAAGAGTATATATAAAGATATCTTTAATATCTAATAGAATAATATAAAATATAGAAAAAAATATACAGAAGAATTAAAGCAGTATAAAAAATCTTAATAAAACTAGAACCACTAAAAATAAATCCTTAATAATAGATTTTCCAACTCTAATCCTTATAATTATTTCAAAGAAGGATACTAATAAGATAATAAACTATAGATTTTATATATAATTTATTATATAAACCTCTTCTATCCCTATAAGAATAGTAACAATTATCTAAAACATTATCTTAATTCTCAAAAGTATAAGCATAGAAAAAAGATCTATTATTCTAATCAGGAATCTATAAAAAGTTTTATTTTTATAAAGATAAAACACGCTCTAATATATCTTAACTATTATTAAACTAACTATATAGAAATACTAAATAAATAAGACACTATATACTATAAAATAGATAAAAGATATCCTTCTTAAGTTTCTTATTATAAAGAATTTTCTTTTTAATCTTATTAAGCTATCTAAATTCTAAATATTTATTTATATATTATAATCTACTATAAGTATACTATCTTAGAGGATATTAAAGAATCATCTTTATATAGAAGCTAGTCTAGTAATATAAATAATCTATAATTTAATTACCTATAATATCAAAGTCAGTTTAGTACTTAATATATAATTAAGTCTAAATTATATAAATTTTCTTAGTATTATAATATTATAGATTAATCTTAATTAGAAATTAAGAATTATATTTTTAGCTTTCTAGCAACTCTCTAGAAAGTATTCTAGAAAAAATCTAGTTATATATATCTTAAATATTCTTTAATCTTTTAATTTAGAAACTTTAGTTATAGTAGTTACTATAGATAATATAATAAATAATATAATATTTATAAATTATCTAAAGACAGATCTAAAAAAATTTATAAAAAATTAATCTATATTATAGTAGAAGAGTTAAGGATATATATATTATTTAATATATATTATTAATTTTACTACTTAAGACTTTCTTAATATGCTTAAAACTTCATTAGATAATAATATATTAAAGTTTAAATATAAATCTTAACTATAAAAGATTATTAAGAATTTTTTAATTATAAATATCTTCTAAAAGATTTATTCTAGTTCTTATTACTTTAAATATTATATTTATAGATCTTTAACTAAGAATAATTATTAAGATTTAAATACTATCTATTATAATATAATTTTTACCCTAATAATCAGAGATATTTAAGAAAATTTAGAAACTAGAAGAATAAAAATATTATTATAATAAATTATCTTTATTTTATTAAGTGGTTCTAAAGTAAGATATATATATAAGATAGAATAGTTCATATTCTATATTATTATATATTTAGAAGTTATAAGACGCTATTCACTACTTTTTTAAATATCTAGATTATATTAGACTAATTAGACTTTAAGTATTATTAAAGGAGTAGATCTATATAAAGATTCTTTTAAATATTTTAGAACTATTTAATAACATTATATAAGTAATTAATAATTTAAAAAATCTATCTATCTAATCTATTTTCTAAATATATAATACTTTATTTAATTATCTAGATAAGTATACAATAGCTCTTAAAAAAAAAATAAAAAATTAATCAGCTAACTATATATATCTAATTAATACTTTTTAGGCTATATATAATAAGTTATTATTTTATTATAACTAGATAGATAGAGATCAAGGGCTATATTTTATAATTAATATTATGTTAAATCTAATATAGAAAGCTACTATATTTTAGATATAATTTATATTAGTATAATAATAAAGATTTTTTACTAATTTAAGATAATTCTTATAGTCTATAACATAGAAATTGTATTATAAATAAAAATATTAAAAATAATTTCTAAATTATTATATAAAGAATTATAAAGTAGAAGAACTAACTAAATCTAATTAATTAAAAAGCTAAATTATCTTTTAAAAATAATAGAGTCTTTTATCTTTTAATCACCAATTAAATAAAGTTAAACTAAGAAATAGCTTAATTATAAAAATAAATAAAGCTAAAAAATATCTCTAAAAAAGACTTATATCAGATAATAAATTTAATATAATTAAAAATAATATACTAGAGCTATAGAATAAATTATCTTAAAAATACTTAATATTAATAAGAATAGTAAGAGATGTACTAGTAATTCTAGATATAAAGATAAGTATTAAATATATCTTTTTAACTAATTATATAATAATCTTTTATTAGTAGAATACTTTATCTCTAAAAATAATTTCTAAATTAATAATACTAAGATACAATAAATCTCTAATAAAGAAGAAAAACTATAGTTTATCACCCTATAAATCTTATAATTATAAAATAAGCAGCAATATTATATTATAAATAAATATAAATATATTTAATAGATTATTTACTGTATTACAGTCTATAGAAAAGATTATACTATTTAATTTTAATTCTAACTATAATACTAAAGCCTCTAATCATCTATATACACTATTTAGCTTAGAAGATATTATATATAAAAAAGCTTCCAATACAAATAATAATAAAAATAAAATATAATATAATAAGATTTTATTCTCTATTATATTATTACTTATTAACTAATACTATAATATATAATATAGATATTATAGTATACTTTCCTTTAATACTATTAATAATATAATAATATTTAATCTCTATATTCTAATAATCTTAAAGATTCTTTCTAAACATCTTAGAAGACTTCTCTAAGACCTCTAGTCTATTAGTAACTAGAAACATCTCCTAAAATCCACTTAATATCTATAGTATTCTATACAGTTAGTATATAAATATCTAAATATTAGATAAAAATTAATATATATCTAATCTTATAATATATATTTTATTCTCTATCTATATATATAATCTAGAATCAAAAAAAGTTCAATTATTTTTATTATTTATACTACATATATATTTTTTTAATATATATTAATATATCTCTACTTAAAACTTGAATTATTTACTATCTAGTATATTAGAAGTCTAGATATTAAATATAATAAAAATATAATAGAGTATTATACAAGTATTAATCCTAGTTAAACTAGAATCTAATTCTAACCTAACCTAATCTAATACTTTAGATTAGATTCTAATTATTAAATTAGATCTAATTAACTAACCTAATCTAATCTTAATAAATCTAGATTAGATTCTAATTCTTAGACTAGATTTAATTATTTAACCTAACTTAGTCTTAGCAGATCTAGGTTAGATTCTAGTTCTTAGGCTAGGTCTAATTATTTAATCCAACCCAGTCTTAGTATTCAATTCTAACTCAACCCAGAACCCGCCAAGAAGAACCTAACCTGGACCCAACCTAGTCTTGGCAACCCGAACCCAATCAACCCAACCCATTGCCAGCTCTAATTATTACTATTAATCTATTTAATCTCTATAATTTTTTATTATTTATATAACTATTAAAGGTATATAAGATCAATTATAAATTATTTTTTTTATATTATATTAAATTTAATAAAGTAGTTATATAAACTCTTTAAATTAATATAAATAATTAAAGATAGTAGTTTAATAAAATAAAATAATTATATAAAAATTAATTTAATTATAACTATAGTATTAAATCTATTTACTAAAATATATATTTTTAAATTAAATATACTTTAAGTAATTCTCTTATATTTTATAAAGAATTAATAAAGGATATTTATATTATTAGACTTATCTATTAGTATAATAATATAGCTAAGCTATAAGAATAGATCTTTATTATTAATAAATATAATATTAATAAAAATAATAAGATATAATATTTTTTTATTAAATTTAATAACTTCTAGCTATATAGAAGATTGCTATATAGGCGCTAGAGGATACATTATCCCGTTTCTATACATTCATGCCTGCTCCCGCACCTAAGGTGCAAGAGCGCTGAACCGTGGCATCAATAATCCGACAGTTGATTTCTGTCTATCATTTTCGAAAGGAAATTCTGATTTCTAGTATTGCTCACGATGTGAGTATTTCAGCAAAACTGTTTTGCATATTGGTCCAGAACAAAGAAGATAAATTCAAGAGTGACCTAGATGAGCCATATCAGTCTCTGTCATCTCTAATTGGGATCCCATCTGGGTCTTTTCTGAAAGTGAATTGGAATTTGAGTAGATAAATGATGTATATACTAATGTATATAGTAATGCATAAAACTCGAACCAGCACCCATCTGCTAGGATATCGATATGAAAGACCTCTTCTGCGAATTCATAGTAGATACACGAATCGAGCACATCAACGTCTACTCCTACCTAAGCATCCTCAAGCCACGTCTTCAACGAATCCGAAGGCCCATCATACATCTTCACCCCCTCTTCAACAGGCACATTATACCAACCCGGCTTCTCCCCAAGATAAATATGCTGCTCAGCCCTCGGCACAGGCGCACTTGACACCTTCTCATCAATCGTCGTCGCAACCAACCCCACTTCATCAGGCACAGCATTATAAACCATCGTCAGCGGTGAATGACAAGAAGCGCAGAACGTTCTCGTTGCCGCTTTGCTGAGGTTCAGCTTTTCTATTGCAGACGATTCGTCTGGGTTTGCGATTTTCGTCCATTCCGAGTCTGACCTTGAGCGTTCGAACCATTCCAGATTCTCACGGCTGACGTTTACAAAGGGCGCGAATGGTGCGCCGTGGAGGGAACGACAGGTTGTGCAGTAGCAGTATGTCATTTGGTAAGAGGGCTTGCTGCTTTGGTATTTGATTTTGCCGCAGTGGCAGCTACCCTGGACGGCGGGTTTATTTTGGAGCCCGGTTGTCATTGTAGACGATTATTTAGAAAGAGGGTTTCTCTTTGGATATGTTGTCGAGAGGTTCCTGGTGAGTGGGATAGAATAAATTGTAGATTGAGGTTATCCGCACATACTACATACCGTACGTCACTTCTACAATCTTGGCCAGATACGTCCAGATCAAGCAACTGGAGAAAAAATGGCAATACAACCAACCTGTTGACCTAGCGTAAGTGGAGAGTAATCTTGGCTAACCATTATAATAAAAAGAGGAGACTTAATACAAATTTTGAAAATGAACAAACCACAAAAATATACAGACAAATCAAGAAACACTCAAAGAATATAGAGACAAGTAACTCCTCCTAGATTCGTTCTGTTCTCTATTCATTCCCATTTTCTCCAGATCCGGACAGATTGATATCAGCGCTTTGCTAAAAGGAAGATGTTAGAATACACTCCATCATCGTACATGAAAACTCTCGTCGAATCAAAGACTAATTCAAGCCTTTTGATCGAGGACACGGGTGATAAGACCAGTGGCGACGGTACGACCACCCTCACGGATGTTGAATCGCTGACCGGATTCGGCGGCAACGGGACGGTGTGTCTTCAAGATCATCTCAACGTTGTCACCGGGCATGACCTGCTTAGACTGGTCGTCACCGACGAAACTGAGAGTAGCAGCCTCATCTAGAAATTGTTAGCAGATGAATCCTTCCGTGAAGTGACGAAAGACATACCGGCAGTACGGATGAAAGCCTGGGGACGGTAGTTGGCGCCGAAACCAGTACGGCGACCACCTTCGGCCTCGGTCAAGACGTACATGGAGACCAAGAAGTTGTCATGAGCCTTGGTGGTTCCAGGAGCAGCGATAACCATACCACGACGAATATCCTCACGCTTGACACCACGGAGAAGGAGACCAGAGTTGTCACCAGCACGGGATTCGTCGCAAGACTTCTTGAAGGTCTCGATATCGGTGACCTTGGTCTTGATAGGGTTCTTCTGGTATCCAATAATCTCAACCTCGGAATCCTTGCGCAAAACACCACGCTCAACACGACCAGATGCGACGGTACCACGACCAGAGATGGAAAAGACTTCCTCAACGGACATCAAGAAAGGCTTGTCGAGGTCACGCTGGGGGGTGGGGATCCAGGTGTCAACGGCGTTCATGAGCTCGTCAATCTTTTGTTCACCAATCTCGGGCTTGCGACCTTCTAAAGCGCAAAGAGCGGAACCGAAGATGATGGGGGTCTCTTCACCCTCGAAACCGTAGGTGGTCAAAAGTTCACGCATTTCCAATTCGACAAGTTCCAACATCTCGGGGTCCTCGACGGCATCGACCTTGTTGACGAAGACGACGATCTTCTGGACACCGACTTGACGGGCGAGGAGCAAGTGCTCACGGGTTTGGGGCCTATTTCTATCAGCAGTGTCCCATAATCATCAATAATTGTGGATATGTACATTTGACCATCGGAAGCAGCGACGACAACGACAGCGCCGTCCATGTTGGCGGCACCAGTAATCATGTTCTTAATGTAATCGGCGTGACCGGGACAGTCGACGTGGGCATAGTGGCGGCTATCGGTCGAGTACTCGATGTGAGCAGTGGAAATGGTAATACCACGCTTTCGCTCTTCAGGAGCTTTATCAATGGCACCGTATTCGAGGAAGTTGGCGAGGCCTTTTTCAGCCTGGCGTTTGGTGATGGCGGCAGTCAATGTAGTCTAGACGAGGGTTAATATGATGATGCAAAAAATTGATGTCGAGAAGCGCACCTTTCCGTGATCGACGTGACCGATGGTACCTGCCAGAGTCAGTCTGACATATTCCAAAGCGAGATCAAATTCATCTCAATTACATACCAACGTTAACGTGGGGCTTGGTTCGCTCGAAAGCAGTCGCAAAAGAGCGAGCTGCGTATCTCTCGGTGGAAAGGACATGGTGCACTGGGTTGGCAGCGCGAGGACGCAACAAGGAGGACCTGCTGCTCCTCAAGAGGAGGTTAACTGATCTAGTGATACCGGCCATTGTGTATTCCTTTATGCGTCGCAATCAATCAATCAATGGAATGAACAAAGAAAGGAAGAAAACAAGACAAGAGAGAAAGAATGATGAAGAGAGGGAAGTGTTTACAGCTCGACCTGTTCTCAAGTTGTCAAGCCGAGCCTCCGCCCAAATTTTTTAGGGAGGCTTAGTCAGCGATACAGACCAATGGGAACGCGGTATTTGCGGGCATCAGTCGATATTTCCTAGTTAGCCATTGCTCATGGGTCTCAACACATGAATAGTTACCAAAGACTTTTATAATGATTATATACAGAATTTACAATGCAACAGTACAGGATATCTCCGAAGCACACGCCTAGTTCTTCTTCTCCACGGTGATCGTCAATGTCTTACCAACCTCCCCCTCCATGGGCTTGGTTTGATGAGCATTAGCCTCCTCAATGGCAGCTCTGAGAGTGTCCATCAATTGCTTAATCTCGTCTGCCGTAGCCATACGCTTGTGTCTTTTCCTTGTCAGGACAATTTCCACCGTCCGGCCTTTTTCGACAAACTCAGGCAGCTTCTTTAGTCGATGCGTAAGATCATGTGAATCAATAGACCAATTCAACTCAATCTGTTTCAAGGATGTTTTTGCCGCGTGCTTGGCCATCCTCACGGCCTTTTCCTTTGCTCGTTCTTCATTTCGGAGATCGGATAAGGACATGATTCTGCATACTGGCACGCGAGTAGAATCTCCAGGATCTAGTTGGACTAGAACTTGTTCACTGCGTCGCATCGCGAGAAGAATATTCGATTTTCGTGTTGGTGATTCGAGTTCTCCATTTTGGCCCACGATTTGTATGATATCGCCCTCGATTTCGTCGTTGATCGGTCGAGAGTAGCGTTGCGGTTTGACACGTCGGTTTGTCTCGGTGGGATTGATAGCGGCGCCAGCTGGTCGGTAGACCGTACGAATTTGGCCCCTAGATATAGACTGTATTTGTAATGGTGTCTGAAATGGTCGGCTATGTGTAGCTGTGTAGCGTGTTGCGGCGAATGCTTGTCGAAGAAGGCGCGACGTCGAAGCCATGTCCCGGAGGAAAGTCATGGCTACTGCATGTAAAAAGGCTGCCTCTGGGAAGCAACCAACTAAAAAGTAACAATATGGACAATAGAAACTGTACTTGGTCCTTGAATCAGTATGGAGTTGTGTGTTGATTGACAGCAATGCTAACCAAGACATGAAGCTGCAAGCGGAAGTCGAAGCAAAGCAAAGCAATGATAGGTGGAGTGCCTGAGGCCTCAGGCCAGACCCGCAACGCCACTTTCGCCCTTAGCCCAGCCTAGCCTCCTTCCCACTTATCGCTCCTGATCTAACTTACTCGACTCCGTCACTGGGAAGCCAGCAACCGCCCCTTTTGTCTTGCGAATTTATCTCGATTCCTTTTTTTTTTAATTCGCTCGACCTCATACAATCGCCAACACCAAGTCCGACTTGGATGCCACACTCGTTTAGTTCAGTCATCCATGTTAGCGTCCTAAAGTTCTATTCGGGGTTCGTCGGTTTGTCCATTGTGAAAACAGTCGCCGCTCACCTGAGCATCTGCTCGCATGTCCACTAGCATCGAAAATCAACAAAACCATCAATCTTCGGTCTTTTCGTCGCACTCACGGAAACGGTCCTCTCCTGTTTCGGTGCCACCGACCGGCGATTCCTACAAGAATTCGCCAATGCATTCAGAGAAACCCATCATGACGCAAAGGTCACGACTCGTCAAGGCCGGCTTGATCATTGCTGGAGCTTTTTTGTTTTTGTTGTATTTGATTCCGTCGAGGCAATCTGTTCCTAATCTATCAGGTGAGATTAATTGACGAGGAGTGAGTGACCTAGTTGCTAATAAGACTAGGCGTCTCCGAAACTACAGATGCTTCTACAACGAAATGCACTAAGCCTCATGATCCTTCCAAGCCCTTACGGCAATACGTTTTGATGATCGACGCTGGAAGTACCGGCTCTCGTATACATGTCTATCGCTTCAATAACTGCGGCCCGACCCCGGAACTCGAGGATGAAGTCTTTAAGATGACCCCTAAAAAGGAGGGTGGATCCGGTCTCAGTTCATACGGAGAGGACGCCGAGGGTGCCGCAAAGAGTCTCGATATGCTCATGGATGTTGCCATGCAAAGTGTTCCTGATGAGTACAAGCCGTGCACACCGGTTTCTGTGAAAGCCACCGCAGGTTTGCGCTTGCTTGGAGAAGATCTCAGCAAAAACATTCTGCAGGCAGTGAGACATCGTTTGGAGACCGTCTATCCGTTCCCTGTCGTCTCGGATGAAAAGGGAGGCATTCAGATTTTGGATGGAAGTGATGAGGGTGTTTACGCTTGGATCACCACCAACTATCTTCTCGGCAAGATTGGGGGCCCTGACGAAACACCAACCGCTGCTGTTTTCGATCTCGGGGGTGCCTCGACGCAGATTGTCTTTCAGCCTACCTTTGACAGTCCGTCTGGTGGTATGCCGGAGCACCTTGCGCCAGGTGATCACAAGTACGAATTGCAATTCGGCGGACGGCAATTCGACCTTTATCAGCACTCTCATCTCGGATACGGTCTCATGGAAGCCCGTACTGCGATCCACAAGTCTATCCTTGAAGCTAAATTGGCAGCCAGCCCGACTGATTTGTCCTGGTTGAGCCGGCCAATTCCTAATCCCTGTATCGGTCCTGGAATGCAACGACAGGTCAATCTTACCTTCCCCGAAGGCCATGCTCTAGCACCTAAAGTCTCGGTTACGATGGCTGGACCAAAGGAATTGTCGGCTCCCGCCCAATGCCGTGGCATTACTGAGAAGATTTTGCACAAGGAAGCTGATTGTAAACTGGCTCCCTGTTCATTCAACGGTGTTCATCAGCCTTCTCTCGAAAAGACTTTCGCCAAGGAGGATGTCTACATCTTTTCCTACTTCTACGACAGGACCAAGCCGCTCGGAATGCCGGACTCCTTCACACTTCATGAGCTACAGCGTTTGACCGAGATTGTCTGCGGTGGAAAGGACAACTGGGGTATTTTCGAAGGTATCGAGGGTGCATTGGAAGAGCTCGAAGGCCGTCCAGAGTCTTGTCTAGATCTCAACTTTATGCTCGGTCTTCTTCACACTGGTTACGAGATGCCTCTTTCTCGAGAGGTGAAGATTGCCAAGAAAATTAAGAACAACGAACTTGGCTGGTGCCTGGGTGCAAGGTTTGTCTCCTTATGACTAGTTATTCGGGAGCATTTTGCTAATTTTCACCAGCTTGCCGCTATTGAGTCAGGAATCAGGCTGGACCTGCCGCATCAAGGAAGTATCATAAGGAACCAGCATTCTGGACCTTTCGCGATCACGATGCCATGACATTATATATTCTTCGAGATGGGTTTGTACAGGCATTGTAGTGTAATCATTCTTCTATATTCCTGCATGCAAGTATGTGGTGTCTTGTATCGCTTTTATTCTTTGGAAGAGGTTATAGACTTTGTTTTTGTTTTCATGTGGATTTTGAGAGGTCATGGGTTGGTAGGATTTGAATGGATATGTATAAGTATTTAGTCACAGGCTTCACACAGTAGAGGTACGCAAAGCTTGAAACATTGCTTGATAGTATTAAAGTCTTTATTGACATTCTATCCAAGACGCTCGAATACTCACGTAGAGTGACCTTGCCAAGTGGCACAGTATCATCACTATCCCTCATCAACCTCCTGAATACCGGGTTTCGTTTTCAGTTTCTGCCCAGATCGACTCTTCAATCCCATGAGTTGGTTCAAAACTTGTCCTTCGCCGTCCTCTGCCCCATCCTTCAAGGATGCCTCATTTTCATCTTCGTCGTCACTGTCCGATGATGCACTCTGGTCCCCAAGACTGATATCACCAGGCTGTCTCTTCTTCTTTTCTTTGAGTACGCCTAACCCTAGATTCTGTGCAAAATTTAGCATTAAACCCACCCCAAAGCAAGGCTTACATAGTAGAAAGGACTGAGACTCACCATCTCAATATACGCCTTCCCTCCCTCTTCCCCTTCTCCCCCTTCAGCTTCATCCTCATCATCCCTGACATCATCAAGGATCAAATCCTCCAAACTCTCGCCCTTGGCAAGTCTCTGTTCAATATCCGCATTTGCGGCTTGCAGCTGCGGCAAAAAGGATGATATGCGAGACAATAAGTCGGAGGAGGTTGGGGGGAGAGAGATTTGGGGTTTGGGGCGGCCGGGGATGTATGGGATTTTCTGTGGATTTTCATCATCATCTTCTTCCTCGGCTTCTTCCTCATCGTCGTTGTCGTCTTCATCTGAGGAAGAAGAGGATGAACCCGAGGAGGATGTATAATCGTCATCTTCTTCATCGTCATGACCATCATCGTTTGCGTTTCCAATTGCATGATTCCCTCTCTCGGATGAGGAACGTAATGCAAGCTCTCCATCTGGTCTTCTCGAAAGTAGTGGCGCAGGTGAAGTTGAAGCTCTAGACCGTTTTGACGACGAGACTCTATGGTCTTCATCGTCCTCTGCATGACCTCGTTTTTGGATCATTTTGGGTATTTTTTTAAGAGAGCTTCTCAGGGCTGTGCCGTCATTGCTCCATCCAAAACGTATTGCAAAAAGCGTTTATCGATCAAGGTATGGTAAACGTTCGGTTCTTCTTGAGATGGAGTAAGATTAGACATGATAATAAATTTGACATTCATGAGAGCATGTTAGCAGATCTCGAGGCTTCTGACCAATCAAACGTATGACTTGGAATCCATTTTGTGATTGGACGGTAACTTTGAGATGGTAGGTTGTCATTGGCTGATTTGAGCTCTTTATAGTCTTTTCGGGACTAGCTCCGGTATTGACTTGAACCAATCAGGATATGAGATCGGGTGCTTTTTGACGAGCAATTTATACGTCGATGTAGATTTCTCACGGGTTACATAGCCTTGGACGCCGCGATTGGCTTGAGGATTCTATGAAGATTTGCTTAGAAGTATATAAAGGTTGCTTCAATGTCACTACACTGTCCTCGTATATCGAGCCCGTGGTCATCTCCAGGCGATTACCGATCTATATTTAAGTACCTACAGGCCCAGGACAGATTGAAGAATGAAGGTGGGGGGAGATGTATTGAAGAAGACATAGACTGCTTTTGAATGAACTACGACGCAAATTTCGGAAAAAATTATTTCACGCACATTCGGCATGATCCAGAAATTAGGGCAAGAGGAGAAACAAATCACTGCATCAAGCACGTGGCTCCGACAGGAGAGGGGGAATTTATATGATTGATGTAAGCTCCGGGAATGATTTCATCTTTCAGGCCACTGTAAATGTACAAGGACCATGAAGGGAAACAAAGGGTACTGGGGAATGAATGATACCGATAACAAGAGTTAACTTTGGAAGGACTACTCAGCATTCCTACCTCCAGTACAGACAAAGATGCATTTGATGAATCAATATATATCAAAACTTATCAAAATATCAAGACCTAAGTCATATCTCTTGATATGATACGGAACGGAACACGCCAACCAAATATCGTAAGATATTCTACATCAACAGCCCCGACTCATCGACGCTACTGGCATTGGAAAAGCCACTCGATCCTCCAACTTCAACCGATTTAGTGGGCGTATGAGTTGTTGCCCCGAGGAAGGCAGCTGAGTAACGGAGATGGAATATCTTGGAGCAGTATTGAGTCTCAAATCATCTCCATAAATGCCTAGCATGATGACGCTATCTGGAAAATGTTTGCTGCATTATGCCAGCCAGATGTCCCTACTCGAGAGATGGCCACATACTGTTGATCAAGCATGGATTATTCCTTCGCTCGGAAATTGCCAGTCGCCTTCCCCAAAACGATTCTTCGTGACTTGTGGACAGTAACGGCATAGGCAATCGCTGAACTGAACCGAGTAAGTGTGCAGTTAGTCGTTCCGACAATGAACCCACGTCAAAATCATGGTAATGACCGGCGCACCATCATCGATTTCAAGGAAAGGCAGGGCATATAATTCACAGAAGCTGGGATGAGCCGATCTCGAGATCCATGGAATGTATCGGCGTCAGCAATTGACACCGTATAGTCTTTTCAAAAGACCACCCGTTTCGCTCAGCCGGATATTATTGTAGCAGAAGTGATTCCTATTCAGTCACTCGTCGCTCGCTCCCGGGTAGGATGAACGAATAGATGCTTTCAAGTGCGCCTTTCGCTCAGCAACTGGCGTCCCCTATTTGTAACAACGCGGACGCCGAAAGTAATGCGTTCTGCATTCCTGTCCATTTTGCCAAGATAGCTTCTGCAGTATGCTGGCCGCAACACCCGCAAGATCTTCTCATCTTGTGGCACGTATAACGGTGTATATGTTTTTCTGAACGACATTTCCTTGCGCAGTATCTGTGTTTGTCTTGATCGCATCGAGGTAGCTCTGGACTTTTACAGATGCGTCAAGGAGCTGCTTCGCTGTCTCCATTGGGCCACCAAGTGGGTTTTTTTATAGCTCGAAAAATTTCGGCCTGATCCCGTTGATTGTTGTTCGAAACAGAAGAAACTGACTTTGCGTGACTTTGGAACCGGACTTCAAATTGGCCCATGCGCTCGAGATATCGTCAATGACTCATTCATGCGGATGCGGCTCAATCATGTTCTGTACCGGCTCATATTTCGAGCTGTGGGTGTAAACTCTATAGAGCAGTCGCACAAAGTTTTGGCGATGGAGGCGACTGAACGATTTCTAAACCCTGGTAGAGGTAATCAATGCTGAGGGCTCAAAGTACCGTGTGGCAGATGCATGGACGCACATGAACGCTGTCGATATTACTTGGTGGGTAAAACCTGTGGTTTGGGCATCACAAAATGGCTTATTGAGGAAGCCCCGATAAGAATGAAAGATTTGGTCAAAAATCCCAATTTCTTCATATCACTTGGCACCGAGGAGCTGGGTTGACGGCCATAGGATTGTGTTCCGTCGGTGAATGTCGCAGAAACACGCTTTATAACCCCTTCCAAAATGACACTCTACGAGGCTCTGTGATTGGTGCGGCGGTCTTTTTTCTGATTCTTGGATTGTAGCGTCCTGACTTGGTCAAGATTAAATTCCGCTAGTTTTTCGGGATATCGTTTGATTTCCGCATATTTGAGGTAGACAATTCTTGATGACAGGGACTGGAGTCTAAACATCCTGGGGGAAGTTGATTTTTCGACCGTGTCAAGCTTTATTCTTGAAAGAGGCCAGCCTGTCGTCGACAACACTGGCTAGCCAGATGAGCTTGAGGAGGAATACATCATCTTGGTTGATGAGGAATGTTGAATTTGGACGAACAGGAGTTTGAGGAAGAAAGAGAGCCGACAGCTGGGGTCGTTCTGAGTGATCAGTTGGTATCGACCTTGGCATGCCAGCAATTTGCAAGAGATCGATATCACTTACTGGACATGAGGAGCTTACAGCCAGCGCAATTCGTTCCAGCATGCTTCACACGCTGGGATCGCTGATCAGAATAGACCAAACAATCCAGTCCCTCTTGGTGACATATGAAGCAAATCTCATCGTTAGTAAAGTATATCCATTGGCGATTCCTCAAAGATAGTGTCAACTAGACCCCAACGATAAATCGTGGGCTTTGCATGAATGTCCTTCCATTCGTTATTGAATCAAGATCGAGGCCTCTGATATAGAATAGTCTTCAGGTTACCGGGTCATTGAAGGATTTCTCGATTGCCGCGAAAAAATGCATTGGTAGGTGCCTGTGTCAAAGTAGTGGACCCAAGAACTTGACAGTCCGAAAAGACATGGACAGCGGACACATCCTCTGCCATACTTTTAGAGTCAGATTATTTGAGTTCCTTGCTGTCATCTGGATCGGTGGACTGCAGAAGGCTAAAACGAACGTATATCTCTCTCGAATCTGATGTACTCGTATATCGCCATGAGGCTCTCTCTGGAAACTTGTGCGTGGGTTCCGGGCACATTGTAGTCAGTTGAGCTAGATATTGACCGCCTGCCTGGATGAGAGTAATATTAGCAATAGAATAGCAAGCATGCAGTGTTCGAAGAACTTACCATAAATTCAGAGGTTGACTAGCTCCAATTATTGAAGATCATCAAAGGAGAGTCTGAGCCTGACCTGACCCGACAGAATCAATTCTTCAATCAGGCGCGAAAATCATATCAGGAATTACATAGTGAAGCTTCCTCTGAAAGAAGCCATGATATCAAGGGAAGAGAGGCGGAGGATAGAAAAGAACTTTTACAAACAGAAAAGTATGATGGGAGAAGTTCATTATTTATGCTTAAAATCTGACAGGAAAAAGCCGTCATAAAAGTGACTATAAGACGTAGACAAAGAGCTCAGGGCACAGAGACCAAATACAGAGAACCGAACAATGACGATACTCAGTGTAATCAAGGCACTGTCAAAAACGCGGGGTCTCGTAGAACGGGTAGAAAAATTGAGAGTAACAAATCGTCACTTGCTTGAGTCCGTTTAGGCTTCAGGACAAGCAGGGCAACTATAATGTATCAAGGCCGCTTCAGACAGTGCATAATTGGCTCAAAGCCATTTCGAAAGCGAGTTGCCTCCTTTGCTGGGGTAACCATCAGGGTACACGATCGACCGTGACCTGTCCGTGAAATGATTATGTCCTTTTTCATCTATGTGTCAGCCATTACATCTGGTGAACCATGCATCCACCTCTCTGAACCCTAGCCCTAGCCCTAACATATGTCCGGATTCCGAACACGGTTTGAAACCAAGAGATTTCGTCAACGGTGAAAACTTCCTTGCTAAGCACAACACCAGGAGGCAAAAGGGATACTATTTCCAGTGCGCCTGTGACGTGGTGTAACCCTCGATCCGTTTGCCCAGGCGCGTTCTCCGATATAAATTGGAGGAAGGGCGCCGACAAGATAGGTCCACCGCTATATCGGGTCGGCCATCCGAGCTGCAACATCGATTGATCACAGGCACCCCGTACTAGTCATCCGTAAGTAGGACTTCACACTTTTGTCTCTGGTAGCCATGGCTTCCAATCATTTTACTAGTTGTCCTCATTGCCGCTCTGCTGGCTGGCATTGCTGTTGTCTGGCCTAAGGGTCTCTCCATCCTGCGATGCGTGGCAGCTGCGACATCTACATTCTTCAGTCTAAGGGATCTTGTTTTTGAGTTATTCGCTTCATTATTTTCTGTTTGTGGGTTTGTTGAACTGTGACTGATGCTTGAACTACCTGCTACTCTGCTACTAGTGGCTTTCTGATGAAGTCGCGAAAGGAACTTGCCGAGATATTCGATCCGATAGCTCACAACAAGCGCCTTGACAAGAGTGCTGACCAAGCTTTGAAGTAAGTACTTGGAAGTATATGATAACTTATTCATGTGGCGTGGATTCAGACGGATCAACCTGGGAATGGCTAAACCTCACAAAACTTTGGTAATGGGGAAGACTTTCGGGTCATCGACTGGCGCTTTCTTAGAATCACGCGTATTATGCTATGATTATATCTATACGAGAACATATAAAAGAAGATTGTAATGATACATTGTATTTGTCAAAGATTATAATGGCAACATGCGACAAAGACCATGCACTGCGGCGAACTTGCTACATTAGGAAATTATTACCCGATTAGGAAAGTTGATATACCATCGTGTTTTCAACCAAGACGAAGATTTCAACGAGAATGAGCATAATTAGTATCCCTACAACGAGCAGTGTAGCGCTATTGCTTGTTCATCTATTGAATTATATATCAAAAACAAGAATATGTTTAAAACATATACTGAATTTTTGAAGAAAGCCATGTGATGTGGGCATGATTCCGAAAATAGAAGTGGTTGCTGTCTGGACTGCAGATGGCCATGATGTGCCTCTTTTCTTAATCAGTAAGATCAAATTTCTGTGACTTTCGCCTTGAGTGGTGTTCGTCCAATTTAAGTTGGCTGATTTCTGCTCTTTCATACATGATTAGCGTTGAACGGATTTACTGGCCAATTAGCTAAACATAGATAACAGCCAGCTCGAACTCATCGCGGCTTTTGGGCCGAAGAAGCCGAATATCCTCCATGGAGCCTGTTGACAACGGGCTTCAAAATTCAAATAGAAATTGGTACAATGACTTTGCTGACAAGCATAATTGATTGCATTGTCCAGCTTCCTATATTCAAATGTAACTGTTGGTTTAATTACGGTCCGTATCACAATAGCATAGATAGGTAGTAAGGGTGATCTAATAATCCTAGATTACAAGCCTGCTAATATATATATACATATTTAATAATAAAAAATTAACTCCTAAAACTATATAAGTCTAGAGTGGCTACATGCAACGACTGGATCCATCAAGAACAGCCTGATGACGTCGTCACCGAGTTGAAGCGTGATGGGTTTGAGCCTGTATGTTCATACGTTCATCGTGGCTCGATTCTATCTCCGAAACTGCCAAGATCAAGACCAGTCAAATCACCCTGCGCCTGGGTGCAGCGGTGCGGCTATGCAGCCAGTTCCTACAAAAGACTAATGCATGCCCCGAACAGCCAGCTTAGCGGAAGAGACTCTCTAGTCCTTCCACCGTCGAATAACGCTTAAGTCCATGGACCGCATCGCTACACGGATAATGATTTGAATAAAGCTACCATCACTGATGGCAACATTGTATCGAACCTTGAGGAAGATCCGTGGGCCCAAGGCTACCGATCTAAGTGCACCGTAGATACAAGCGAGCTCAGTGTGGCCAGCGCAGGCCTAGGCATAGCGAGGGTTGGGGTGAAGGGAATTAGGGCTGGAGACCTGATGGCGCGGAACGAGGTGTGCAGGTCGAGGTGACGGAACTTGAATTTGTGGACTTGGGCCTATTCCCGACACAAGAGTTTGCACCTAGGTGCAAGGTTGGGCCTATGTAATATTCAATCAACTTCGACGGCATACCCAAGGCAGCATGTAGAGTCGGATCGACATGTCGAGATATAAACCGAAAGAGCGTAGCAACGGCTTGCTACTTCTCTTTAATGTAATCGTCAGGTACAGGATCAACTTGCCTCTTCACTTGCGGCACAAAGTTAAGATACAATGCAAATAAAGCAGCAGAACTCCAAGACGCCATCGCGACACAATAAGACCAGCGTTCGTTGTGACTTTTAGAAGCAGCATACTGCGCAAAGGGGGAAAATCCACCACCGCTAATAGCTGCGGCCATGAGAGCAGCGAATGTTTTTGCGTGCTGCGCAGTGCCACGCATTGAAATTGCAAATATGATAGGGAAAATACCACTCTCAAAGAAAAAAATCATTGTAGCCATGGTGGCAGCAGTCAGACCCGTTGTGTGCATGCAAACAGCTCCAGAGATTATTGTACCGATGTATAAGATGAGTAGGATCTGCCGAGGCTTCAATAGTCGTGACATTATTAACGCTGTTAAAAGACGGCCGACAACGAATAGAGCATTTCCGATGGATTGAAACTCGGTTCTAGTGAGAGGTGACCTTAAAAGCCCGAGAGGTCATTTGTCAATCAAAGCAGCTATAGCGACATGTGGGAAAATGAAAAAGGTAGTCGACGGAAAGATGTGTGACCTACCTTGGCCTAGAATAGCTCACATAGTCGCTGAAGCTAACAACATGTGCTTGTTGCCCCATTTGATAAAAGAATTGTGACCATATTCCCACTCCACCAGTGACATAACAGGTCCACATGCCCCAGAGTTTGGCACAATTTTCAGGACGTTGAGCAGCCAATTGTCTCAAATCGTTGTTTGGTGCTTCAGGTAGAGGCAGGTAATAGAACAGAACTGAGAGGAGCACAGAGAGAAAAGCGATAGCAAGATACGCCCACTGTGAATGAATCGTATCAATAACATCGACATGGGTGGTACTCTTGAACAAAAACCTCTTAGCAATTTCCTGAGCGCAGATGTTGCCAACACCCTGGAGGGACTGGGAGACACATAATCGTATTTCCGAGTACTCCAGCGGCCCACAAATAGCAACAAAAAGATTTCCTGTTGTTTCTAATATGGATAGTCCAATTCCTGTCATGCAGTTGGATATGAAATAAGTTGGCAGGGATCTTAAAACTGATGAAGGCCAGAAAAGGAGTGCTCCACAGGCGTATATATAGAGACCAACAATAAGAGCACCTGCGAAGCCCAGGTTCTTTAGGAATGCTCGGCCTAGTATAACGCCTCCTATTAGGTAACCTCCATAGTAGGCTGCATGGAGTCCCCTTGTCGTCAACGGGGTTAGGAAACCCCCGGTTATGAATGTAGGAATCAGAAGAAGGCCATATGCAAACCCCCATAAAAAGAAAAGAGTGCAGTATAGCACGTTAGGAGGGAAAGATTCCCCTTTATTCAGCTTCGGAACCGATGCCGGCCTTTTATTCAGCACGTTGATGATTGGCAGTTCTTCATGGAATTCATCCTCCGTTTGTCTCTTAGACGCCTGTGCAACTTCTGTTTCTGCTGCCGAACGAGATGTGACGACATCCATCATCTCACCCGCAACCCTTTGGCTTCTGGTAGAGGTCTGTTGGATATTTCCCACCCGCCCTTCCACCTCCACCCCCCCCTCCACCTCACCCTCACTCTCTATGTGAGGCATTTCCTGTGCTTTTCGGAGCAGAGAAGGACTAAACCGAGTCGCAAGAGGCTTCAAGGTTGGAACGCAAGCACAGATTAATGTCATATTTACTTCCACACTAGACCACATGAATGCGAATGCGGCGTTCCCTATTTTGCAAAGATAGTCAATACATCGAGCAAAGCTGAAACGAAATATTGCTTAGAATAACAAACAAGTATAGTCTTCATTTCCAAGCGTCGCTTGACTAGCGTTTGGATCTGTGAGCTGCAATATGACGATATGCTCAAGAAATCCAATGCGAGCGATATCCACCACAATCACAACGATAGCGACACCAAAAGTGAATACAACTATTAACTTCTGTCGAAAAGGTAAAGTCATCCGAGTTAATTGCGGGATAGGAATTAGCAGAATTGCCATGTCTGTAACAATGTTATAGGGGGATGAAGCTAAGAAGGATGGAAAGATGCCAACACAGTGACCAATTTCGGTCTCAAACCTGAATCCTGCTGACACTGGATGGCAGTGGAAAATCTGATGCAGTGTCAAGCCTGTGCCCGCCACAGCAACTACCAGAAGTATTAAATAATTTGCGACATGAATAGCTTTCCGACCATGAGTTAAAGAGAGGAAGAATATCAGAATGGAGCTTTTGGCAGTCATAGACGCCGCATCCTAAGAGACTGTAAGCTTATATACGTTATTCAAGTAAGTCAACTTACGTAAAAGATTTGGAACGCATATGTCGCCTTATTGAGAGGCATTTCATCCTGCGGCTTGACTTCATGTTCATGAAGCCCAAAGCCCTTACCAATTGCAAAGAACAAAGACGCTGCCATGCCAAGATCACACATCTGTTTTGACTATGATTAGCGGTGTACTGACTTGCTTGCTCCTCCAGGTGGCGCGTATTACCCATGCCAGAAGCATCAGATAGTCAGCTAATCTGAGCCTCTTCACCACGAAAAGACAGGTACATAAGTAGAGGCCCACGAAAGCGGTGCTTAAGGAGAAGAAAATGATTGATACTGCCAGAATGGTACATTTGCGACTTTCCATTTTTCAAGATTGACAGAGCTGGCATGAGTGTTTTCCCTGGGATTGATCGATAGCGGTGAGTATACAGAAAGAAAAGAACGCGCATAGTAATGGCCATGGCAAAGCCAGGATTAGGTAAGCATGCCACATTGACGTTTCAAGACGTACATGATGGTGGCGTTGAGTCTCACCTGCATGGAGGCTGAAGCCTATATAGGTGTTAGGAATAATATTATCCTACTTCTATATATTGGTGCCTGCTTCTGCACCCGGGGCGTAGGAGCGCTGAATCGTGGCATTGTTGATCCGACAGTTACATTACCTGATTCAGGATCACTCGCAGGGAGGCTCAGAACAGCATTGTAATGGAGGACATGAATCATAGGAAATATCTTTGGATACTCTATGATGATTACTATGTATCAGTTAGAATAAAAGATCGAACAACTCATTTAGGGCACGTTTGAAACAAATGGTTCACAGAGACTGAGATGGAAACAAACAGTGCAAAAGCAGCAAACAATTTAATTTACCCAAGCAAACAGTGCAAACTAGTTTTCCGCATATTATTTAACTAAATACGCCATCCTTCTTACTAATTCCACATTTTAATACATAAAACCATTCGAATCTTCCAATAGCGTGTTAGAATCTAGAGTTGCAGATTATAGTGCCTCGAAATCACGTTACGAAGTTTGCATGATGAAGACGTTGACTAGCTCGGATAGGTACGGTACAAGTGTATAAATACCTTCCTGCCTCGCCAGCCGTCTACTTTTGATGGTGATGTTTCTAAAACATCTCATCCAGATTGCTACCAGTTGACTAAATTGGCAGAGCAAAACCACAGTCCATATAACCAGTACTGAACAACCGTATGCAAAGTCTACAAGCCGTGGAATTCAAAGCACATCACTCACAATGTCCTCAATCCTCGCCTCAGATCCCATCCTCGTCAACATTGGCACTCACTCCCTGGCCCTATACGCCCACGGTCCAGAGCCCAGCAACTCCACAGAACCCGTGGTTCTCTTTATCTCGGGCGTTGCAAGCTCCAGTCTCAACTGGGCAGCCGTGGTGCGACTGCTCCCAGCTTCGCTGCGAAGCTACACTTATGACCGTTCCGGATATCGCAGCTCCGAATTTTCGCCGCTCGAGCCGACAGCCGAGAACATTGCTCTGGAGCTTTCGCTATTGATCAAGAATGCTCCCATACAAAATCCTCTGATACTCGTGGGTCATTCCTGGGCCGGCGTCCTTATTAGCGAGTTTATCGCTCTGAAGGGGAATGGTCCTCACATCGCTGGCTTGGTACTCGTCGACGCCAATCATGAGACTGCGCCGCTGGTCCTGGACGTAAATGACCCAAACCTCCAAGCCATCGCAGAAGGTGTCAACTTTTACACCGGTATCGGCGTTGCGGCTGAGCACAAATTGACAGAAGAAGAATGGAATGCCTTTCAAGGTGACGAATCAACAGAAAAGCACAAGCTTACCGCATACAAGGAGGATGAAGAGCAATACGCACTAAGCTTTGAGACTCTACGGGAGAAGGAATTGAGTCAAAAACAACCGCTTGTGGGAGATAAACCAGTTTATGTTATTGGCAGCTTGCGGAGTAGGGATTGGACTGGTTTGTACAATGCGGGAGTTGAGAGAGGAAATGGCACCGAGGAACAGAGAAGGCATGTTAGAGAGTTGATCCGGACGGCTGACGAGAAGAGCGAGAGTCTCATGAAGGAGTGGTTGAAGATTTCGACAAAGAGCAAGCTGGCGTTTGCCCGCCAGAGTGGCCATTTCATTCAGTTGACTCAGCCGGAAGTTGTTGTTGATGGAGTGAAATATGTCTTAGATAACCTATAAGCACCTTAGTTGCATGAAACGCCATATAAAACATAGTCTCAAGGGCGAAGCTACATTAGATACTAAAAAGTGAAACATAAGTATCAATCTTAAAGTTATCAAGATTGTGTAAATTGAATGACCGATAATCCTTTGGCATATACAAGCAATATCCTTCGTACTTTGCGACTGAATACCAAATCTTGGAGTTTACACATTGTGCATACAAATCCAATTCCTCCTAGCTTAAAGCCGTTTCCACATTAAGCGCGTGTGGAAAATTGGCTTTCGCCCATAAGTTACATGGAATGATAATTTGTGAAATTACTTAGGTATGATAATTGGCTAGGCCTCTCTTGCTGACATGGGCCTCTATGCTCAGTGCCTTTGGCCGAGGAATGAATACAGTAGAAGCTGCCTATAGCGAAAGAGGGCCTTCCCTTCCAATGTTCGAATCTAATATCTGGAGAATCCAAGTCACATGGCATCAGAGAGCACCATGATATAAACGGTCTAATCAATAACGATTTGGGCACTCTTCATACTCATATGAATAGTTTCTAACCTGATGTCAGTATAATAACACAAGGGGGCTTTCTGTTCGGATGTCTGGAAAGCAGCTTCCACGATGCTGGTGCTACGCTGTACTTCCGTGGTCATGCTTTGTTGCTTAGGATAACTGCATCACCACCATAGGATTTGAGTGGCTGCTCATAACCACGATTGATCCTTTTACATCTGATGAGTCTGCCCGATACTCAGCAGGTATCCAGAGCACTCTATTCCCATCTTTTGTTATCCATGTATAGTCAAAGTTTATTCCATAGCCACGACGAACAAATCCTGTTTAGCATTATTCTGGACGGCCAAAAATACATCTATAAGGATCGTCTGGTGGAAATGTGCAGTCGTCTATTATTCCTTTTATCAAATGAAGGGCCCTTAATGAAACCAAATAGAATTACAGAGGGATGTGCTCATCCCAGCAATAAAGATTTGAGGACTTGAGATTTACTTGTTTCTGGGGGATAGCCGTGGGTTCACCGACTTATGATAGATGAGCGATTGTTTTCCAGTTTGTTGCTGTATCAGGTTTGAAGGCGATCCATCAGTCGGCAGTTGACAACTTGACAAAGTTGACATGAATCAGAACAAACTTAAACGTAGTGCTTCACGAATCAAAAACATGCTGATCTCGAGTAGTAAGTACGTAACTGTCGTAACATGATATCCAGACCGTCGGTACTACGTACTCGATAGTAACGTACGCGTTGGCAAGCCACATGTTGGAAGCTACGAATATAGGCGTATCAAGTTGATACGCCTTGATACTATCAACCCAGAGCTTCAATATAGCGCATTGTTTTTAGCTCAATGAAGATTCCAACACGCCGCACGGTACATAACACCACATCGGATTTTTAAAGTTTACAACCAACGGAATTTTCCTGGATAGTACGGACTCTACTACGGAGTAGATACAGGAGACTTCTCCCAGTACGTGTTCCTCTCATAGCAATAACACCGCTCATATACTCCGTACATACTACATACTACATAGTATGATAGTACGTTCGCCCTTCCAGTCCCCGAAAATTAGCCCAAACTGCATCCGCCATAGTCCACTTTGCCCCTGAACAGAGAGTCCCTCCCCAATTGAAGGGTTGCAATTGGCTACCAACGTGCCATACTACGCATGTAAGATACTGAAGAAGTGCCATAGTCATACCGTATACGGCAGTGATTTGCACTTCTTTCTTTTTGCATTCAATTTGGCCCTTGGGGCGTGGCGAATTCTCCGCAATAGATTAAGCCATTCAGCTAGTGTCAACTTAGTACGGACTCTACTACGGAGTATCCCGAGCAGATCCCGTACCCAACCTTGGATGGCTGGCTTGCGTTTTTCGCCTGTCTGCTCAGTGCTCACTCTCAAATTTGCTTGTATGTGCATAAGACTGACTTGAGAACTGATGGTTTAGGCGATATTCTTCATGAAGATTGTTGCACTACGGAAATGAATGCGTACGTAGAGAGTTACTCACCGAGGTTTGGCGTTCTACATCCCGCGTCCAACAATCCAACAATCCAACATCGAACTATCGACAGCCATTGTATCATACAAGACGGATGATATAGTCCACATGACGAACGCCGTTCAATTATCTGATAAACCCGGTGTCAAACAGTTTCAAGTATAAACCACACAGGGCATAGTCTCCAAACCCGTGGGCCGCGGCACGCTCTTTGATGCAGTTAACCAGGCATACTAGTACCAGTCCAAGTGGGCATTCGCACCCACTTTTGCATAACTTTGACTCTGTCATCACCGACTGATCTGCCAAAAATTCCCCCCTTTTGCGAGTTCAGCGACGTTTAGCAGGAAAAAGCAACCGTTTACAATGTTTACAGTAAGAGGGGCGAAGCCCCAGCCCAGGTCTACGGAGTACATATGTCAACCTTATTCTGTTATCTGCCGGAGTCGGGGCGTTGGAAATCTATGTGAATATGAGGGGGAAAAGGGTCTCTGTCTCTGCTGATCTTTTCTCTCCGAGTATCTGATCTTCTTACCTCTGATCTGGTCTTTGTTTTTACTTGCATGAGAGAATCATAAAGTTTTCATTAATTCTCCGTGCTCTCATCCCATCGATCGATGAGATCTGTCAAATCCATACCGCTGGAATAGATCACAACAGCACGGACAGACAGACTGGTATGTCCTCCTAAAAGACGACAGAAAATGGCCGACGAGGTCTCCGTCGGCGCCACCCAGGGCATAATCTGGACCTTTGTGGTGCTCAGCACCATATTCATGGTTGCGAGGTTATATACGCGACTCAAGATTGTGAATAAGGTTGGATTGGATGATTATTTGATGGCTTTTTCATTGGTACTCTCTTCCCTCACAGCTTGTTTTTTAACATTGCAGATGCTGACTTAATATTGAAGATATGCTGCTACCTCTTCGCCATCCTGGTCACAGTCTCGATCCACTGGGGCATGGGCCAACACACCTCGACGCTCAGCGAGGAACAACAGGGCAACGCACTACTCTACAGCACCGCGTCCTTCACCCCGGGCATTCTGTCATTTACAGTTCCGAAACTCGGCGTAACGGCGTTGTTGGTCCGAATATTGAACCCATCCAGGCGGTTTACAATCTTTCTTTGGGTGCTCGTCGGATCGATCGATTTGATTATTTTCGGGTGCGTGATTATCCTGTTTGCGCAGTGTTCACCGACGAGGGCGCTTTGGACACCGACGATGCATGATGCGCCGGGTGTGAGGTGTTGGCATCCGGATGTGTTGGCTTATTATTCTATTGGGGCTGGAGGTACCTATATCTCTATGAACGAATGATCAGAAGAAGGCTGATTGAGATAGCGCTGTCGGCATTCTCGGATCTGTTCCTAGCTGTATATCCGGCCACGGTGCTGTATAGACTGCAGATGAACCGGAAGAAGAAGATTGGCTTGATGATGATTCTGGGCATGGGTATTTTGTACGCTCCCCTCTTATGTACTGCTCGCGGGAAATATGCTAACCAGACCAGTGCATGCGCCGTCTCAATCTACAAAGCAACCTGCTTAACTGGCCTCGACGTTCTCACGGACTATACATGTACGCCGCTTCCTCTCACCAAACCATCTCAATGACACCCCCCCCTGACATATATGACAGATGCGTCCTTCAGCGTCTTCCTCTGGACCAGCATCGAAGGCAATACAATCATAATAGCAGCCTGCATCCCCACCATCACGCCTCTCCTCGAATCCATATTCGGAAACAACGTCTTCCGCGGCCGCTCAGCCGAACAATCATCTTACTATCGGAAGAAGGGACGACGAAGTCTATTCGTTGCTCATCAACCCAATCGACAGAATGATAGTAAAGGACCTATTATGCCGCCTGCAGCGGTCGTCAGGAATAGTGCCGCCGCATCACAACAGCAAAGAAGTCGACAAGGCTCCGCGCAACATCCAGGATGGACGTCCTCAACGCTAAACAGCAGAAGCAGTCGCGACTCAAACATGAAGAAGACCACACAACTCTCGCCCACGTCGCCGAGCTATTCAAAGATGAAAAGCATGCCGTCCAAAACGGACGTGGAATCACAAACCAGCATTCTCGACTACGACGACCAGCATCATCTCGAAGAAGAAGAAGAAGAAGAAGACGACGAGATAGAAATGACACACATATCGCGGCACGACTCATTCAGAATCCAGTACGAGACGGCCGATCCCAATAATCCGCGCAATGAGCATAACGTCATTGAAGGCGGGACGATCGATAAGCATGGACGGCCGCTGTCGCTTTGGAGGAGGAGTTTTTCAAAGTATGGGTATCCCGGGTTGAATGGCTATCACCATCATACTCGGGATGACAGTAGGGATCAAGGGAATAGGCCTGGGTCGTGAGACTTCTTTTTGAGTGTATATAGTATAATAGCCAAATTTTTGTGAGCTTGAGTTGTTCATTGTAAAACAATTGTGTACGTACACGAGTTACTACGTAAGTCAGTCATCAAACATAATTCATACATCGCACTGATAATCCATACAGTCAAACAGACCGAACGCCAACAACATGCAAACCCATCTAAGTAACGAGAAACAGACAAACAATCCGTAAATGCAAACAACCACCTATGCCAGACAAGTCAAACAGTAAAATAGCAGAGGGAAAAAAAAGATTAGATAGGCCTAGCCTGATGCAACTCAAAATCAGGCATGTAATCAAACCACTCAGTCTCAGAGTTGTATCTGTACGCCTTGAACTCAACTCCATACGGTTTCGGTTCGAGCATATACAACACTCCGAGCGGGACATCGAGGCCGGCGACTTGATCGCGATCAAGGCCCAGGAAATATGCCAGCAAGACGCGCGCCACGGAGCGGTGCGTGACCAGCAGGACATGATCGATCGTGCGTTCGGTTTCGACGATGACTGTCTTCAGACGATTGATGACGTCCAAATATCCCTCTCCGCCGGGACCAGGGTATCGGTATTGGAGTTTTTGTTTGCGACGACTTTCGTATTCCTCCGGGTACTGGGTTTTGATTTCGTCGTATGTTAAGCCCTCCATTTTGCCGGCGTATAATTCATCCAGCATGCGCATCTGCTTAATATCGTAATCGTCATCGTTGAAATACGACGTGGTCTGAATGGCGCGTTTCATCATGGAAGACCATACACAGAAATTCCTCGGTTTATTGCTCTGCGTTCCGTACGACGGGTTGGGAGGCGTGCTGTCACCAGGGTGAGGCGGGAAATGACTCGTCATGGCTTTCTGCGCTTGATATGCTTCCCATTTCTGGCGTTGGTCGTCGATGAATCTGGCGAGTGCTTGGCCGTATTTGTGTCCGTTTTCGCTGAGCTCGGAGTCGCCGCCGATTCGGCCGAGCTGGTTGTCGATACTTTCGCCGTGACGAGTAATCCAGATCTGGCGGGGCGATAGATTGAAATTCAGCAAATAGTAAACGACTTGCGAAGATAAGAAACCGGTTGTTTGATGTGCGACGACTTTTCGGCCTACGTCAATCATTTGCACGTATGCCATGTCATTTTGTTCTTCGTATTCGCCGAGAGGAACGTAGGACTTTTCGTAAAGGGCTACGCGCTTTTTGAAGTCTTCGAGCGCTTTGACCGGATCTTGGGTTCGGTAATCGGGACCAGATAGTTTCAAGCGCATATTCGATTCCAGTAGCACCGGATCGACACAGCGACTTTCGAGGAATAGAACCCCTAATTCCGGGCCCGCTCGTCGACGAATGTGGTCCATAATCGCTTTGCGACGCTCAAGTGTGCTGTTCGTTGCATCTAGGATACCGATACTACCGCCCTGGTCGAGAATGTAATCGAGCAATTCATCCAATGTGGCCAGCGCAACCTGCTCCCGAAGCTGAACTGCCTCGCGGTTCTTAGGGTCGAAGAAAGCGGCAGACTGGTCGATTGACTCGCGCTTCATTTCCGATTCTCGCCTCGACTTAGTATTCGTGTCAACCATCAAGCTGCCTCTTGGCGATAGCGGCATCGGTCCCGGAGCGTCGACATGTTGACCATTAACCTGAACCTCAGCAGGTGGTGATATCGACAGCGCCGGCGGTGGGAGCGCATCCGCCTTCTCAGGCGGCGAAGGAGGCGACGCGGCAAACGTGCCTGCATTGACACTCATTCTGCGCACAGATTCCATGAGTTGCTGGTCAATAGAGCTATTGGTCCTCGACTTGGCACGCATCATCGTCGGATCCGGACTACCCGTACCAGCGGCGATACGCCGTCGCTCGCCCACGTTGAAGATGCGCGTGTCATGTTGCAGCCAATTCAAGTATCGGGCGAGCTTCTTTGTGATGTAACTTTTGCCTCGAGCCGGCAAGCCGACCATGACAATGACCAGCTTGGAGCCGAGATCGCGCTCGGGAATGCGTCCATCGGGCGAGACTTTGGAGCGGGTGAGGCCTGGGATGTCGAGGGTGGTGGCGCGGGGTTTGGGAGTTGTAGCGGTGGATGAGGTGGGAGTTTGTAATTGCGCGCGTCTATATCGTCAGTAAGAATGCGATCAACAATGCAGCTGAATGATGCTCGATGCTCAAGTATGCTTGTGTAACAGCGGGGTAAAAAAAAAAATCTTCAAGGCGACATCATCTCGCATTGTCGATCACAAATAAGATAGTAAGATAAGACAATACTCGACATACAAAACAATCCAACAAAAAAGCAAAATACCCAATACTAGCACGATAGAACCTCGGATGACTTACATCTGCGGAGAACTCGGCGCGGTAGAAATCGGAGTGTCAGACAGGGCCATCCCGACTCCGTCCTTGGACAGGCGGCGCTGAGAGGTCAATTGCACAGGCTTGTGGGCTTCCGTATGCAGCTCGTTCCCTAGCGCTCGTCCGATCACGGTTTTGGGAGGATTATAAGTAGAGCGCGGTATGCCGTTTGATAAGCCTTTCGGTACACCGTTGGACGTCCCGTTGAGGGGTATTCGTTTTGCGATGTTTGGGTTGAGGTAGTTTTGGTATGCGACGCCGTTGGGGGTAGTGGATGATGTGGGCGACGAGGAAGACGACTGCGACGACTGGGACTGCGACGGCGAGGGCGGGGTTTGATGGAGAGGTTCAGGGTTTGGAGGCGGCGATGAAGAAGCGACGTCCATGATGGTTGTTGATTCTGGAGATTGCGATAATATATATATATATATATATATATTATACACTCCGGTACTACTTGCTCAGTCACCAGTGAGACCAAGGGCCCCTCAGCCAGCGAAAAAGCTGGCAGCAGGCACGCAGCTAGTCTCAGTGGTGGGTCCTGAGTGAGTAGCCTGCAGGCAGAAAAAAGAATCAAGGCAGACGAAAGAAAGCAACGTATTGTATGGTGAGACGGCGTAGCGCTGGCAGTGCAGTGGCAGTGGCTAGGCAGCTAACGGATAGGAAGATCAGGTGAAGAAGGAATTGTCTGATGGAGGCCTGTCTGTAGTAGTAGTAGAAGTAGTGAAGTCGAGGCGATGAGTCAAAGCAGCGGCGGGAGGCGTCACCACTTGGTCGCCCGCCTTTGCTTTCGGTCTTGTCGCCCGCTGAGTGAGCTATTCAGTCTGTCAAAGGGCTCCAGTGGCAGTTGTTGTAACCTCACGGCACGTTCGGATCTCCGCCGGGCTGCTTCACTCCGTCGATGGACACTCGAAAGTGAGGCGTCCTCGCTTTACTATGTATACTCTGGCGCTGCACTGGGTTAGACTCTCATGGCACCGGATTTACTAACTTATCCCGTTCTTTTTTTTTGTACTGTCAGCAAAGTATGTGATGTACCGAGTACAAGTTGGCACAGGACGCCGTGTACTGTGTAGAGTAGAGTATGATTGATTCAGAGCGAAGTTGTTGAAGTCAAATCAACAACATGGAATTGTTACTTTTTGGGGTGAGAGTCGATGAAGTCAGTTTTCGTCAGTGTGGACCGCTGCCGTCTTCAATACTACCGACTCAACTCTACCACTCGACAACATCTATCGGAACACTCGTTGCTTTTATTTCGGTGATGCCGCTGTAAAAATAAAATCAATGCGCTTACTCAGGTCCATGTACATACTGCTGATTTGAAAGAAAGAAGTCTACGAAGAACTCCGAGCACTCCGTCGTTCGCTGTGTGTTACTTTCGGGGGAAGATCTCCGCTGGGCCCAGAATACTTCTTCATTCGAGCTGAAGATCAAGACAACGTACAAATGTGCCCCATTGGCAAACTCAGAATTCACATTTTGTCGTTGCTTTCATACATCTCAAACGTGGCGCATATAATATCGTCCGAATAGCCTCCCTTCGCATATCATATAGCTTGGCACTGATATAGACCATGCCAAGTCATGTATACGTACCACACGATGGACGAGATGCTCCCTTGCAGCGTGATCTAGATACGGAGTATCTCGATCGGTGCGTAATGCGTTTCCGTTAACTCCATTATCACGATCTGTATTCGATTGCTGGTCGCCAAACAATCCATCAGATAAGAGACTGAAGATAGCATATCTCGGACACCGACACTTAGCCAGCACACCTTGGCGGACATGATTCCTCCCTTTCTTTCAATTCTTTCGAGCATGCTAAGATCTCGTACGACATTCCGCCACGAATAGTATCACTCATCGCGACGATCAGCCAGGAATCCTAAGTAGCCAGCCCGGCAAGCCAAGGGGGGAGCGATACACATGTCGGAATGGCTTGGCTGTCCTTCCTTCCACTGGAGCTGACTGAATATTGGGAAATTGTGGTTTCCGCCGTCCTTGGCGGGGAGGAAAGGGCTGTGATGGCTGAAAGAGGTCGTAGAAACTCTTGGCTCGGACTTGCTTTTTTTTTTTTTCGCTTCGTGTCGTTCGATGAGAGCAGTACACCGTCGCAAGCTGAATCAATCCAGCTTTTGTTCATGTCATACTCCAATATGACCGGCTGGCTACAACTTCAGCGTCAACCCAATCAAACTCGCATACGCCGCCACACTCAACGCCGTCAAAAACACAACCGCATTCCCACTCGTTCTAAACTTGCGCCTGTGAAGTCCATCCTCTCCAATCTCCGAGAAAAACTGTCTGTTGCCTTGTTGCCTTCGATAGACGCTGATTATCAACACACCCGTTCCATAAACCGCGAATAAAGCGCCGATACCGTAAAACTCCGCCGTAAATACCTTCAGAACGATAAGCGCAAAGGAAAAGGAGGACAGAGCGGTGCGGATGTAGGCGCCTTCAAAGGTGCGTTGGGCGGCGCGCACTTCGACCATTTCGTCGGAGGTGAGGACGGCGGAGCGAGCGCGGTGTAGCCGCAGGCGATAGCGGTCTGCTGCGTGTCTCTGTATGCAATTAGATTGACGGTGCAATTGTAACTCGTAGAAATACTAACCTCAAACATGATTACTGCTTGATCTCTGTCTCGATTGAGTGGTAAGATTTGAAAGGTATATGCAATCTAAGGAAAGTCACCTTTGGCTTTGGCGGCATCTTATCATATGACGCACTAAGACTATTCTGACCACCCCAACTTCGTCATATTCCTTGAATCAATAATATGGTCATTCTGTGTATAGCATACTCTACTTGAAAACAAGACTGATCACGACCATTCAGCTGTGATACTAAATTCTGCTTTCCTGACTGGCCGCTTCAGTAAAGCTAGAGATACCCGAGGAAGCACAGTTCCGGGAAACACTCCATTCCTGTCAAGAGCTTAACAGTATTCACAGATGTTTATTCACTAAATGTTGCGTATTACTTTATGTCGAAGCAGCAAGGAGTGTTGATGACATTTCTCGTTCATTTCAATATAGGAGTAAACTGTGGAAATCATTCCATAAAATTCGTAGACTAGGAGGTCTCTCCGGAACGTACAGTCGTATCATATGCTCGCACGCTCTAAATGCGATATATAACCAAATCCAGCGCCAATGCGATTCATTCCTTCTCTATCAAGTCACGTCAGAGAATAACCAGAACCAGAAACACCATGCCATGTAATGATTCCAACCCGCCACCCATGCATAAATCAATAAAGAACAAAAAGTATGTCAGGTTGATCAAACGCCGCCATAATCGTTACCACGATTGGCATTATCACCGAGTAGAGACTGTGTCTCTCCAGAATTGCTGCGAAGATACTTGTTCAACTCTCCAGATGGAATCCACCCTCTCATCCATCCGCTCACGCGTCTCCATCGTTTGTGGCTGGGGTCCGCCGGGTCATCTACCGTGACAAGTGGCTCGCCGCCTTGGTCACCATATATCAAAAACTGTACGCCCATAAATGCGTCCAAACTCAATACGCCAGCTGCACCCAGGAAGAATGGTGTTGCAAGAGCGACCCATTCGGCTCGATCGTTGCCGTCTGCATCGGCCCATCCGCCTCCGCCATAGGGTGGATAGTCGTGCCATGCGTTGGGGTTGGTGAGGAGTGATGCAGAGTAGAAAAAGTTTCCGGAGAAGGCGGCCATAAATAATAAAGGCGAAAGACCAGATGTACTCTTGCGAACATAGTTTTTGTACAATTGTGGAAGTCGTGACCCGAGATATAGAATCGTAGACATCCATGATAGCACTCGCCCGATTGTTTCAATATCCAGATGGTGGGGGTCCTTAATAGAAGCGAAAATTGAGGGCAAAGAAGAGTGGGAAGGAGATGCAGCAGTTGATGGTGTCGGGGATGCATTTGCCAGTACAGCACACAACATCGATGTCATAAGAACGGTTCTCGGCGAGACTCCAAGAGGCATACTGCTGGAAGGAAAACCGGTTCCACGAGCACGTCGATTTTCGAACTTCTCCGAGTAGGATGGCGAGTAAAACCTCGGGGGAGAGTTTGCATTTGATTTGAACAAACCCACGTCCTTTGGTTCCGAAGGGCGCATTTTCTGCGCCGCGTTCACATTTTTCGTCGGTGGGTTCTCATCGCCGACACGAATACCATCATATATCGGAGCATGATCTTCATCAAAAGAGCCACCGACACTATCCTTTCCTTTGTTCTTCTTCTTCATATGTGTATACCAATAGTACTGAATGACGAGTACAACGTCGACGAAAACATAGTAGGAAGCGATCGTCACTTGCCATGTCGCCTGACGAGTGAACAAGGCACCGACCAAATTCGCGGTATCTCCCAGACACCACTCAACCAAGAAGAATGCGGATAATCCTGCCGTCGATTGTAATTTGTAATTTTTATAAATCTGGGGTAGTTGGGCGAATAGCCACGATACAATACTCAAACAACCGAGTAGCGACGATATTAAGCCCAATTCATTAGGGACGCATATATGTAGTGCTGACGAGAGGAACGCTAGAAAGTCGGACGAGGGTTCGCAGTGTTGTGGTAACGAGTATCCGGTCAGCGAGGGAAGCGGAGAGCGGGCGGGGGATGACATCTCCGCGGTACCTGGCTCGGCTGTTAACGAACAACCGATCGGTGGACGGGAGTTGAAGAGGTTGGGAGAGATGAACCAGAATGTGTAAGCAGAACTGGAAGACGAGTATATATACTGCCCAGCGTCGAACAGGTGCCAGCTGACTATGAGTCAGTGTGATCTGTGGCAGTGAGATAAGGCGCGTGACTGCGTTATCGGACCCTTGACGCACTAGGCAGATAGCAGCGGAGTGCGGGTTAACCTTAAATATGGATGATCTCAGCGACGCGATGGTGGATGAATTGACTTGAAAGAGTAAAGGGCTGAAGCGACAGAGTATGTATAACTAACTATAAGAGAGGGAAAAGAAGGTGAGAATGAAAAGGAGAGAGAAGAATGCGCAAAGTGAGGCGATGTGTTGTATCGCCCCCAATTAGGCAGGAGGGTCCTTCCGCAGCCGCGATTTGCGAGATAAGACCCATCGATAAGCCGCGATGCTGCCGCTGATTGGTCTGTTCTCGATCAGGTTAGCGTCCAGGGTCAGCTCTATGCCTGAGGCTCCCCATGATTGGTCTGTCTACCTTCCGTCTCGTGATGATTTACCACAACACGATGCCTATCTTTTGATGATCAGATGTGCTTTGCAAAAAGGTTCCGGGGTATCATTGACTGCCTTATCACTACTACCATACACGATTCGCAACCGCGACTACCAATACACTCATCAAACTCATTACTTTCCAAGACACATACTCCAATCGGCTTCCAGCACTTTCCCCGCCGAGGATATCAAACGCGTCTCCAACGCCACCGAACCCCTTGGCTTCTGGATCCGACGATGAGGTCGATGAAGTCCTTGCGCTTGTCGTTGTTGACGAGACGATAGTTGTCGGTGAAGTAGTTGTCTTGGTGAATGAAAGTGTCAAGTCTGTGATCGACGTTGCTGTAGCTGACGTCGTTCCTGACGATGGTGTCGAGGTAGTCGCACTCGCTGTCGTAGATAATACCGACGGCTGAGTCGTTGTCTCCTGCACCGCAGTCGTCGTGGAATGGACACTCGTCTTAGCCGTGCCGGTAGTAGCACTAGTCTTCACAGCCGTCGCTGTCGCTGTCGTCGAATCGGCCATCGTAGCAGTTTCTGTATCACTACTCCCACAGAGCGCAGAAACACCAAACCCAGACAAAAACTCGCCCAACAACGTATTGCTGCTAACCCGGGCTTCGGCGCATGCAACAAGCACCTCGGCGTTGATGATATTCACGCCGGCGAGACAGTTCCGTGAGCAGTCGTTGGAACTCGTGAAATCCTTTTTGGTGCAACCGGGGATATCTTCTTGCCAGACGCTTTCGCAGGCGTCTGAGAAGCCTTGTATTTGTTGGAATTGGGATAAACTGATCGACGCGACATGCCGAGATAATAGTAAAAGGATCAATTGTAGTGATAGTATAGTCGTAAATCGTTGCCGGACAATCATATTGTCTCCCTTCCTCCGCAGATTGAGTGGAATTACCAGAATTTGTGTACTAGACTCAGTACAATGATGAGAAAAGGCAGCACAGGCCTATAAAGAAAATCAAATGAGTGACGAAAGTGTTCTTGGCCGAAACGGGGGTAAACTGGTCAGCTGCGACAGACTGTGTCTGAGACGCCCGAACTAGGGCTTATGACGGGGATGCCACGAGAAGTCGGAGCTCCGAAACAGCAGAACGTCACCAATTTACAATCGATCGATTGGATACACCAAGTCAATATGAGACTGGTCTCGCCGAATATAACAGTCGAGTATTGAAACTTGGGAGACGCGACAATAGACAAGATAATGTGTGAAGTGCAATCGACCAGCGACTTGCAATAAGGAGTGACTTATTAGCGGACACAGCCCATGAAAAACAATTGGAGAAGACAAAGATATGCAGAAAGAAAAATAGAAAGCAATAGGAACTACGACCTGTGATCAAGGCCAGAGACTCATGTTTCAAATATTTGACGAGTCGTGACGCCGAGGATACTATAGGTCAACAGCGGTCTAGCCACCAAGCCCTAAGAGCCCTGGTACTGAAATACAGTAACGATGACCAGATTTCGTCCGAGATAAGTAAAATACCTAATCGATCGTGTATCATTACTAAATATGCAGTCAGAATACTACATAATTGGCCATGGCGATCGCAGAGCATACCCCTACTTCGCCACAGAGGTAACGTCAAAACCTATCTCCTTGCGTCCAGCGCGTCTCACTATTTAGACCACGACTACCGGGCACCTAGTAACGGAAAGCACGAGCCAATGGTTTGTTCTAAATCGAAAGCAAATGAATATTGAACCCCTAACGTCAGAACTAGCGGGTTGCGAGACATCCAATGACGCAGGGTGGAAGGGGATGCCGGGTTCATCTTCAAACTAGGGGGTTGAGCCGTCGGCGAATCAGCGTGGTGAGAGAGGCGCCCTAGCAGCGTTGCGTTTTGTGCCTGGACTGGAGGAAAGAGAGATACAGTAATAGATACTCGTAACGCATGTAGCTATTTCCATCAACACAGCAAACAAAAGATTTGCTGAGCGATTGATGAATGGAGGGTGTCCTTAGATGTGGTTAGGGCCAGCCGGCCGGAAGCCCTACCTAATGCCGGCATACATAGGTTGTACCTTTTTAGGTATATATTGTAGACGAACATGTGAAGGACTCAAAAAACCGTTACATTTACGTAGTATACCCACACACTGAAAATAATAACGTATTTCACGGGTAACCGGATCACACGAGTAAGCGGATCACCTTATAGTTAGTTAGTTAGTTAGTTAGTTAGATTTGATACTGGCTAGAGCGAAGCTAATTCTAGAAGCCGCTATCCCAGGTGTGCCTGAGCCGGCAGGCACCAATACAGAAGTGGCTCAGCCACAGAGGCGCGCTATAGGGTGAGCCACAGAGAATATAGTAGATAATACAAATAAATCAAACAAGTTAAAATAATTAAACAAGTCAAAATAATTAAATAGTGCAAATGCGTATACCTAGCTATACGCTAGCGTCCTCTTCCACTATTCTTACGTCTTGCCTACTGTATCATTTACGTGAGCACCTTTATATAGTAGAATTATATCAGCCTACACTTAATTAATCCTATATGTTAATTGCGCGTATACACACTTATACATCCTTAATATGCGAATCTTTACCGATTAGTATATTTTCTATATCTCTAGCTTTATTTTATACGACCTCATTAGCTTGCTCAATCTTTAGTATTGGCCCTTAGCCTATATTTATACAGTTATTCATTCTTACTAGTAAGTGAGCAGACCTAGCGCTCACATCACCTACTTGCGCAGTCGTGCGTATTCCCAAGTCAATGCCCTCATCATTTAATTCTTACATATTATTTATGCCCATTATGTAAGGCCGTGGATGGAATGGCATTGCGGATAGCTTCATGTATCGCGGGCACGTGATTCACGTGACCTCGCTAAGACTAGTTTCCGTATATTAGTCAGCAGAACATATATCTTGAAGCCATAGCACTATAATTTTCTAGAGAGTAGTAAATAGCTATAAACTATATATATACTTATATTTTACTAGTTATATTCCTTATCTATATTACTATATTCTTATAACCTCTTTTATAGTCTATTTACTCTTATTATAAAAGCCTAGTAGTATAAAATTTAAAATTATAATATTTCTAATCTAAAACTAAATTATTTTTACTTAAGAGTAATATATTAAATTTAATATTATATAAATTAAATCTAATAATATATAAATCAAAGCTATTATTTATAAAAAGAACTAAATTAAAGCTATTATCTATAAAAAGAATTAAATTAAAATACTAAAACTCTTCTAAGCTATAATAAAGAAAGAGATTCTAGTTATAATTAAAACTAAACTAGAAAATTATATAGAATAGCTTATAATTAAAAAAGTATATTATTAATAAGTTAAAATATTATTATAATAAATTAGAATAATAATTTATTAAGAACTATAAAATATAATAAATAAGATCTAAATATTAAATTAAAAATAATAAGATAATAGTATTAATAAAGAAAATCTAATAATAATTATAATAACTAAATTTATAATTATAAATTATAAATCTTTTATAATAGTGCTAGTAAAGCTATTAAAATTTAACTTAAAATAATATTATATTATAAAAAAAATCTTTTAAAAAAGAGCCTTTAAATTAAAGCTAAAATATTATTTTATAAAGAATTTATAATATTATATAAGCTTTAAAATTAATAAATATAAGATTATCACTATTATAAAGGCTTTTAGTAAAGATATAAAGATTTAATAAAACTAAAAAATAAATAATAATATTAATATAGATTAAATAATATAGAATAATTTTAATAATTTTCTAGTATAATAAATCAACTTATTAGAGCTATTTAAAAAAAAAATAAACTAGATTTATACTATATTAATATAATAAGATAATTAAAACATAATCTAATTTAATATTTTATTATAAAACTAAGAAAATTAACTTAATATTAAATATATTAAAAAATAATAAAAAGTTTATCTTATAATTAGAATACTTAAGTTAATAAAATAAAAAATAAATAACTAGTAAAAATCTAATAGTTTAAACTATAATATATATATAATATAGCTCTAAGATATTAAAAATAGTATATTAAAATATTAATATATAATAAAAAAATCCTAAAATAATTTAAAAAATAGTTTTAATAATAAGAATAAGATACTAAGCTTAGAAAATAGATTTAAGACTTAAAAAAAACTAAATTAATAGAAAAATAAAAGAATAAATTAAAACTATAATACTTCTTATTTTTAATTCTATAATTATAATTTATAATAATAAAAATTAAATTAATCTAATATCTTAATATTCTTATATATATCTAATAGTAATATAATCTATAGTTATTATTATAAACTAGAGTATATTAAAAAATAATATTAAATATTATACTTTAAATTATAGCTAAAATAGAATAATAATAATAATATAAAATAATTATTTTAAATCTTTAATACTACTAATATAGTCTTAAAAATTTAGACTATATAGATAAACATTAAATTCTATATTATAATATATATTTATATACTTATTTTAAAAGAATACTAGTAGATACTTACCTTAATTAATAATAATATTAATAATAATTTTATTAATTAAGAATAAATTAAATATTATAATTATAAGATTACTAATACTATAATTATAATTAAAACTATAAATAGATACTAAATTCTTATATTAAATAAAATACACCTAAGTATTATTATCCTTAATTTAATAGAAAAGATAAGAAAAACTTACTAAATATATAATATTATATTTATAATAAAATATAATATTATTTTAAAAATACTATAATATATTAAATTAAATCTAAATATCTATTACTCTATCTAAAAATAATTCTACTATAGTAAATAAAACTAATAAAAAATTAATAAAAGACTTCACTATTATTAAACTTAAAAAAATATAATATAATAATAAGAATTATTAAAGTAAAAATAAATAGTTAAAACTAAAATAAAAATAAAAAAAGAATTATTAATAATATAGATTAAGTAAATCTTTATAATTAAACTTCTAATTAAAGTAAAGACTAATAATAATATATTTTAAATAAAGCTATATATAATAAATAAAAAAAAAATCTTAAATTTAAATATTATTAATATTTCTAAATTACTAGACTATATAATACTATATCTTAATATATTTTTAAAAGAAGAAACTGCTAAGCTATTAAAATATATAAAATATAATTATATTATTAATTTTAAAAAGAATAAAGATTTATTATATTAATTAATTTACTAATTAAGTTTTAAGAAATAAAAAATGCTTTAAGATTATATTTTTATAAATCTAGCTAAGAATTAGATTTATAAATCTAAAAGTCTAATAAGTATTTTTATTTTTTTTATATTAAAAAAAGATAGTAGTTTATAACTTTATATAGATTACTAAAATTTAAATATTATTATTATAAAGAATTACTATTTTTTATTATTAATAGAAAAGATAATAGACTAATTAATTAATATTATAATTTATATTTAATTAAATCTTTAAGATACTTACTATTAAATTCAAATTAAAGAAAGAGATAAGTAAAAAATAATATTTTAAATCTAATATAGATATTTTAAATATATTATTATATTATTTAATCTGGCTAATACTCTAGTTATATTTTAAGTTTATATTAATTAAGCCCTAAATAATCTTTTTAATATATATTATATAATATATCTAGATAATATTATCATCTATTTAAAAAATATAAAAAGCTATAAATTAGATATTAAAAACATCTTAGAATAGCTATAATAATATAAATTATATATTAAGTTATTAAAATATATCTTTAAAGTTAATAAAATTTATTTTTTTAAATTTATAGTAAGTCCTAAAGATATTAATATAGAATAAAATTATATTACTATAATTTATAACTAGCTAGAGCTTAAAAATATATAAAAGATAAAATAATTTCTTAGATTTATTAATTTTTATTAGAGATTTATTAAGATATATTCTAAAAAAACAACAGTCTTTTTAAATTTTAAAAAAAGAATTAAAAATAAAGAAAAAAATAAATTTATTTTTAATATTAAAGCTAAAAGAGCTTTTAAGCAACTTAAAAAAATATTCTATAAAGTCTTAATACTAAGATATTATAATCTAAAAAGACTAATAAAAGTAGAAACTAATACTTTAAACTTTATTATAAATATAATTATTAACTAAAAGTAAAAAAATAATAGATAATAATATTTAATTATATTTTTTTTATATAAGCTAAAAGCTATAGAATTAAACTATAAAATTTATAATTTAGAGCTATTAGTTATTATAAAATTATTTCTCTATTAGAGATATTATCTAGAAAATAATAAATAAATAATTATTATATTATTAGATTATAATAACTTATATTATTTTATAATTATAAAAGAATTTAATTATTATTAAATAAGATAGACTAAGAAGTTTATAATATTTAATTTTAATATTAAATACTAATCTAAAATAAGAAATCTTATAAATATATTAAATTAAAGATTAGACTATATTAAAACTTTAAAAAAGTAATAAACTCTATTATTAATTTTAAAAAAAAAACTAAGCTAAAATTATAAAATAAAATCTATTTATTCTAATAAACCAATAAGCGCTAAAATTATAATATATATAATATATTTTAAAAAGAAAATAGAGTCTCTTTATATTAATAAAAAAAAATTAAAGATTAAGTTTTAAAATATATTTAATACTTAAAAGATAGTTAAAAGAGTTATTAAAAATCTAGAACTCTTAGTACTTTAATATAAAATAATAATAACTATTAGTATTAAAATAGCTTATTTAAAAATATTAAAATTATTTATTATTATTATCTTAAAGTATTAATATATAGATATATATACTAAAACTATAAAAAATTAGTTATAAGATCTAAGTTTATAAGTAAATAGATTCTAATAATTAATTAAATTAAATAATCTACTATAGTTTAAAGATATAATATATATACTATTAGATTAAGCTTTAAAACAAGAGATCTTAAAAATAAACTATAATAATACTTAAGAAGATTATTTTAATATAAAAAGAATATATAATATTATAGCAAGAAAGTATTATTAATAATATCTATATATAGATATTAAATATTATTATTAAATCTATTAAGTATATTAATATAAAGCTATATTAAAATATAAAAAATATAGACTTATAAAATTACTACTAAAATCTATATAGCTATTTAAAATTATTATATTAAATTTTATATTAAAACTACTTAAATCTAAATAGATAAATAAGGTCTATAATATTATTTTAATAATAATAGACTTATTAATAAAGTATATTATATATATACTAATTACTAAAATACTTAAAGCTAAGAATTTTATTATAATTATATATAATATACTAGTTAAATATTTTATTATATTATAATATATTATAAATAACTAAGCTTAATTATTTATATTATTATTTTAATAGATATTATGCTTCTATCTAGATATAAAAAGAAAATTATTAACTACTTTTTATTTATAAATTAATAGTTAAATTAAATAATAAAATTAAATATTAAAGTATTATCTTTAATATTATTATAATTTTAAATAAGATAATTAGGCTAGTCTATTAAATATAATATAATATATATATAATAATAATAAATATAATATTATTAGTATATTATTTACTAAAATTCTAATAGAATTTTAGAGTAAAATAAAAATTAATATTAATAATCTACTAAAAATCTATTTTAAGGAAAATAAAGATTTTTAAATAAAAATAAGCAAAGAATTAGTAATAAATTATATCTAATTAATAAAAAAGAAATATACTATATTATAAAAAATTCTTTAATAAACTTTAGAATTATAAGCTAAGTACTTTAATAAAAAATATATTAATATATAATTTAGAGTTAAGAAATAAGTAATACTTTAAACCAAGAATATTATATCTTTAGAAAAATCTAAGAAGTTTAATTTAAAATAAATTAAATCTTTTTAAATTATTAATATATAAAATAATATATACTAACTATTATTATTATTATAATATAAATAATTATACTTTATTTTCTATATTTTATTACTAGAATCTTATTATAATTTAATAAAAACTATAAATCTACTTAAAAAAATATTAATTAATAGTAATATTAAATATAAAGTAAAAAAAATCTAAATAGAGAAATAGATTAGCTATAATAAAACTAAAATATATCTTATTAAATAGTAAGAATTTCTCAAAAAAGAGTATATCTAAGAACTAAAAAAATATATAATTAATATTATAGTTATAAAATAATATTTAAAAAATCTAAAATTAATACAAAAAGAATCTAAAAAAAGAAAATAAAATTAATTTAAAAAAAACTATTTATTTATATTCACTATAATTATTAGCTTATATAATATATAATTCAAAATAAAAGAATAATTTATTAAATATATTAAAAAAAAACTTAACTAATAAGCTTATAAAAATAAAATAAAAGAGATTATTTTTATATCTCTTTTTAACTTTATATAAAGTATCTTTAATATTTATTCTTTTTATTCTTCTTTTTCTTATTATTAATAGATCTTTTTTAAAGGGCTATAATATTATCTAAATCTAATAAAAGAAACTTATTATTAAAACTTATAATTATTATTAAAGTAGTATAATTACTCTTAGACTTTTTAAATAGAAAGCTATAATTATTAAACTTTATAATTTCTTATATATAAATATAAATTTTATAGTTAAAATTAATTATATTTTAAATAAACTCTTCTATAGCTCTTTTAATATAGTATTAAACTATTAATATTCTAGCTTACTTAATAAAATTATCTAGAATCTATTACTATTAGCTAATATTTAAAATAACTAAGAAATATAAACTAGAATATAAACTTATTTATTATTATAATAGATTTTATAAAGCTTATTTATTTTATTTAATTTTATAATATATATTATTAGAAAATACTTCTTAACTAAAAATTATTAAATAATTAGCTACTATAAATAAAGATAGATAAAATAAAATATTTTAAAAAGAATTTACTCTTTATTAATCTATTTTATTAGCTTTAATTATAAATTAAAATAAGATTCTACTTATTATTTTAGTAAGTCTAATATTTATAAATTTATTAAAAAACATTATTCTTTTTTTAATAATTTTAAAAATAGTACTAGATTTTTTTAATAGCTATAAATTATTAATTAAGCTTAGACTAACTTATATAAATATATATAAGAATTATAATAAGTATACTATACTTTTAATAAGAAGAAATAGATAACTATAAAATAATATATATAAAAAATAATAATTCTAAATCAGATTATATAATAATATATTAATATTTAAAATACTAAGGCTATTATTTATAAGAAAAAAGATAGCTAGATATATTAATTTAATAATATAGAACTAAAATATCTATAATAAAAAAAGTTTAATAAAAAACTCTAATCTATAAATCTATTAAAAATTATTAGAATTTTATTAAAAAATTAAACTAAAGCTAGAGAATAAGAAAATAAAGCTATATTTAAATTTATAAGCTATAAAATAAAGATTTAGAAATAAAATAATAAATTAAAAACTATATTTACTATAGTAAATAAGAGTAAAGAAAGAAAAAAGAAAAGATTTAATAAAATTCTATTAAGAATCTTATATATAAAAATAATTTATTAATATTAAAATAGTATCTCTATATCTATAGTTAATAAGAATAATTATTTATATAATATATATCTCCTATTTATAATTACTTAATAACTATAATAAATTATAGCTTTAAAATTAGATATAAGTTTTAAATTTATAAGATTTAATTATTACTTAAATTTAGTCCTAAGGCTGTAATCTTATAAAAGAAGAGATAGTTATAAGATTATAGATAGAATAGTATTATAGATAGCTTTATATATTATAAGTATATAATTTATATAATCTTGCTAAGACTAGTTTCTATATATTAGTTAGTAGAATATATATTTTAAAGCTGTAGCACCGTGGTTTCTTAGAGAGTAGCAAATAGCTGTAAACCATATACACACCTACGTTTTACTAGCCATATTCCTTATCCGTACTACTACGCTCTCGTAACCCCTCTTACACATTACTTCAGGGTCTACATTATTAAATTAAGCTAACAAGCCTATATCTATAAAAAATTAAACAATTACAACTATAGCTAATTTTTCCTAGAGTAATACCTACAGATTTATTATTCACTATAAACCCTTAATTCATATCTATATAAGATCCTGTTTATCCATATAAAGTAAATAATTAAGAATAATTAGTTAGTTAGTTAGTTAGTTAGTTAGATTTGATACTGGCTAGAGCGAAGCTAATTCTAGAAGCCGCTATCCTAGATGTGCCTAAGCCAGCAGGCACTAATACAGAAATAGCTTAGCTACAGAGACATACCATAGAGTAAGCCACAAAGAATATAATAAATAATACAAATATAGATCAATTAAATAATTAAAACAATTAAATAAGTCAAAACAATTAAATAATATAAATATATATATCTAGCTATATACTAGTGTCCTTTTCCACTATTCTTACATCTTATCCACTATACTATCTATATAAGCATCTTCATATAGTAGGATTACACCAATCTACACTCAATTAATCCTATATATTAATTACATATACATGTGCTTAAGCAATTGCTCATTTATCCCTAACATACAAATCCTTACCAATCTATATATTTTCTATATCTTTAGTTTTACTCTATACAATCTTATTAGCTTATTTAATCCTTAGCATTAGCCCTTAGCCTATATTTATATAATTATTTATTCTTACTAGTAAATAAGTAGATCTAGTATTTATATTATCTATTTATATAATTATATATATTCCCAAGTCAGTATTTTTATTATTTAATTCTTATTCTTATATTTAATTTATACCCATTACTTTAAAGTCTATATTATTAAATTAAGCTAATAATTCTATATCTATAAAAAATTAAGCAATTATAACTATAGCTAATTTTTCTTAAAATAATACTTATAGATTTATTATCTATTATAAACCCTTGATTCACATCTATATAAGATCCCATTCATCTATATAAACTAGATAATTAAGAATAATATATTTTATAATTTAGCTAGATAATTTATATAAATAATATAAATTCTTATACTTATTAATTTACTATAGATAGTGCCCTAGTGCTAATTATTTTATATATACTTAGATTAGAATTAATAATATAGTTTTATATAAATTTATTTAGTATTAAAAATTACTTTAAAATAGCTATAGGATTAATTATTTTATAAACTTCTTATTTTTTAAATAATTCTATATCTTAATCTAAGTATTCTTTACCTTTATATAGATCTAATACTTAGCTATAGCTTTAAGTATAATCTAGTTTTTAATATCTCTAAATATAATTTAATAATATACTCTTATTATAATAGTATATTTAGTAGCTTAGTCTATAGTCTTATTTTTAAGAATCCCTTTATAATCTAAGATCTAATAAAGAATTATATTAATATTATTATTTATATATTTCTAATATAAATTAATATAATCTTTAATATATATCTAACTAAAAACTATTTATAGATTCTATATTAATTAGAGTATTATTTAATTATTAGAGAAGATTATTACTTTTTAAAACTATAAGTTATTCTCTATAAATTATATTAATATATTAAACCTAAATTAAATTCTATAAGCTTTTATTATATATATTATTAATATTTTCTCTATATTAATATACTCAGTCTATTAATACTAGAATTATAGAATAATTATTAATATATTAATATAGCCCTAATAGCTACTACTATTAATATATATTAATATATACTTATTCTTCTTAACTATATAATTATATATAGTAATCACCTTCTCATATTTATTGATTATTATATATAAAGATTCTTATTATAATAATTAAATATATACTTTATAACTCTTCTATTCTCTAATAAGAGTTTTTAAAGAAATATAAAGATATTTATTTTTAATCTAAGTATAAGTCTTTATTAAGATATAATTACTAAGTATAAGCTCTTAATCTATATAATATAATAATATATTTTAAAAAATTATATAAACTAGATCTATATAAATCTAAATAATAATAGCTTTAATAAACTAGTCTAATTAATAGTAAATTAAAAAAAAAAATAATTTTATATTAAATACTTCTACTATTATAGTTTAAAATACTCTACTAATAAGATATATTATATATTTTTAAATATTAATAAATTTATATATAATCTTAATAAATTAAGCTTATATTATAACTCTAGATTAATACTATGCTATAACACTATATAATATCTAAAAGATAATAATAGTCTAATAAATCTTTTATATTAAGCTAAAAGTAATTTTTTATATAGATTTTATTAATTTTTATAATATCTCTAAACTAGTATCTATCTTAGCTATAGCTTTATCTTAATATATATTAAATATAAACTCTAAATTAAGCTAGATTCTAAGATATTTAATTATCTTATTAGTTTTTTTTTATATATTATTCTATAAAGTAATTAACTATAAATATAAAGTAAAATTACTTTATAGATTTATAAAATAAATAAGTTAATACTTTTTTTTATTAAATATAGAAATATAATATAGAGTTTATTAATCTATAATAATACTAATATATTAAAACTTTTTAATAATTTTATTTTTATTATAATTTATAGCTATTATTTTTATATTATCTATTTATCTACTTATTAATATATAGTTAGCCTTATTAGTATAATCCTTAATTAGATCTAAATTATATATAAGATATAGAATTAATAAGATTAGTAAGTCTTATAAAATATTTATTAATATAGAAATTATATCTAATATACTCTTTAGAATTTTAATCTACATATTTTATTCTATAAGAAAGATAGTAATCTATAATATAAAATAATTAAATTATTATTTCTATATATTATAAAATAATTACATATAATATATATTATTATAGATATTAAAAATATTTAATAAAAGTATAAAAATAATCTTAAGTCTATTACTCTATATATATTAGATACAGTCTAAGATAATCTAAATAATATAATCTATAAATATTCTCTTCTAGCTATTTAAATAGTCTTTTAAAAGTAGTTCTTCTATTTCTATAATATAGCTAATTCTATATATAATAATAACTTCTAGAAATTTTATAATTATATTAAGTAATATAACTAGTTAATATATTTTAAATATATAATAATTATAGTTATTACCCTCTTTATAAAAAATAACTATAATTAAATACTAGAAATAGAGTAAATTATAGCTAATTTAGATATAAATATTATAGATTTAATAAAATATATTAAGTATTATAAAAATATCTATAATCTTATACTAAAAACTATTAAGAATTATATCTATATTTAAGACTTTATTAAGTGTCGGTTTACTACGGTCCATATCACAAAAGCATAGACAGGTAGTAGGGCAGTCCGACAGCCCTAGGGTGGTGAGCCTGTTAATATATATATATATTCAATAATAAAAGACTGATCCTTAAAACCATAGAGGTCTAAGAAGGATAGTAGCTATATAAAAAATTGCTATACAGACACTAGGAGATATATTATCCTATTCTTACACATTCATGCCTGCTTCTATACCTAAGATATAAGAGCACTAAACTATAATATCAATAATCTAACACTAGCAATTCTCTAAAAGAAAAGAAAAAATATATAATAAATAATATACAATCTAGTGTAGTAAATAAGTGTATAAAGAATAAAATAAAAATATTAAAAATATAAAAAAATAATAAGAAATAATATAAAATAAAGTATTTAATTATATAACTATTACTTTAAAGATTCTAATAATATAGCAAATCTTATAGTCTTAGGATTAGAACTATATATTATAGTTACTTTTTTAATCTAGCTATTAATATTAATTTAGAGCTTATTTATATTAATAAGCTTCTATAAAGTATAGCATAGTTTACTCTTTATTATAATATTAATAAGATTATTATCACTATTAATCTATTTAATCTCTATAATCTCTTATTATTTATATAACTATTAGAGGTATATAAGATTAATTATAAATCACTTCTCCTATATTATATTAAGCTTAATAAGATAGTTATATAAACTCTTTAAATTAGTATAAATAACTAAAGATAGTAGTTTAGTAAAATAAAATAGCTATATAAAAATTAATTTAACTATAGCTATAATATTAAATCTATTTACTAAAATATATATTTCTAAGCTAAGTATATTTTAAGTAATTTTTTTATATTTTATAAAGAACTAATAAAGAATATTTATATTATTAGACTTATTTATTAGTATAATAATATAGCTAAGCTATAAAAATAGATCCTTATTATTAATAAATATAATATTAATAAAAATAATAAGATATAATATTTTCTTATTAAATTTAATAAAATATAATTCTCTTTTAGGATTATTAAATTGCTATTATAAGCACTTATTTAATATTATTATATTATTCTTTTAAGGATCTATTATTTATACTATAAAGAATAAATTAAAAGAGACTTTAGATTAAAATATTAAAATAATATATATACTAAGAGCTTATTAAATAATATATTATTTTTTTAATATAGTACTTTTTTATATCTTATTATATAAATTTATAATATTTACTAGTTAATCTTATATAAGTTTAATATAATTATAGATATATTTCTAGATAAGTATAATACTCTAAATAATCTTTATAATAACTATATTATTAAATTTTAATAGATTATTATTTATTAACTCTTCCTAGGGCTTATAAAAAATATTTATATATTAAATCTCTTCCTCTTTCTATACTATAAAGATATTGTTAGTAATAATAAAAATATTATTAGTTTATATACTAATAATACTAAATTCTTAATTCAGATTAGAGTAGTAAAAAAGATATAGATTATAAATAAATATCTCTATATTAAGCTTTTCTATATAATAATTATAATATATATAGAACCAGTGATTGCCTATTTTAAAAATTCTATAAAAAGAGTATATAACCTTAAAAAATATAGCTTTAGAAAAATATTCTATAAATTNNATATAAAAATTATAATTAAGTTTTATTATTAACTGGATATAAGTCTGCGTAATATTATAAATATAATAATATATATTATTTATAATTATACTAAGATAAAGGATAATTTATTAACTAATCTATTATATTATTAATAATTATATTAGTATATATTTTTTATTCTTATTATTATAAGCTTATATAATAAGGTGTAATTTCTTAAAGATTTTATTAATACTAAAATTCTTTACTTTATTAATAAATCTTATAGTAAAGATTTAGATATTTAAAAGGATATTTTTCTCTAATATATATTTAAAAACCTTTTACTTAAATAGTCTATTAATCTTCTTTCACTATAAATCTTTAAATCTAGCTAGAGCAGCAGCTATAAATTAATTATATAAATTATTTTTTTACTTCTTTGTGAACTAGCTAAGAAAGATATATTATATATTATTATTCTTATAATATACTAGTAGATAGTATTCTTATTATAAATATTAATTTATAATTATTTTAATTTAAGGCCTCTCCTATAAAATAATAATTAATAATAAAGATAGAATCTCTAAATCTAACTAGAGTATAGCTTTATTACTAAAAATAGAATTATCTAGATATATTTTAGATTTAGAGTAATATAGCTTAATAATAATTAATTAGAATAAGATTAGACTATAAAAAAATTTAATAATATATATCTTATTCTTAATTACTAATAATTTATATAATCCTATCTATTTTTCTATATATTTAGTATTTCCTTCTCTCCACATAAGCACGTCTAAATTAAGAGAAAAATAATATATAGTAATTAATAAGAATCTATTTTATATATTAATAGTATTAATAATTTTCTATTAGATATTTATTTTTTAAATTTTATTTATAGTCTTTTTAATAGCTTTAATTTACTAAGTGATAGTAAATAATAAAAAATTATATTTAATTATTTAAAGATAAACTTTAAATATAAAAAGGATTAAAATAAAACTATCTAGATTTATAGTATTATTAATAGTCTTAATAGCTATTTATAAAATTATTTTAATAAATATATTAAGCAGTTTCTTTTGCATAATTTTATAAGAATAGTGTAGTATAGTATAATAATATTTAATAATATTA
>JACVQZ010000426.1:9552-26626 GCA_019828575.1 Talaromyces thailandensis | reverse complement strand
GAAGCTATTATTATATATAAAATTAGTTATATAATATTGATTGATTGATTGATTGATTGATTCATACATATATCTAAGCCTAATATGGCTGGTGGCGTCTTCTAGTAGGTAGTGAGTATATTACTATATAAAGAATTAAAATATTTAGATTTCTAACTTAATACTAGCTAATTTAATTTATATCTTATAAAAATCTTAATATATATCTCTAGTTTTAAAATAATATAAATAAAATAAAATACTAAAATACTAATAAAGAAAATATATATATATATCTAGTATAAAAGAAATATAAAATACTAAAATTAATTAATTAATTAAAGAAAATATATAATAAGAGAATAAACTAGAATAAAAAAAAAATATTAAAAAATATACTTATAATTATTATTTAATTATATTAAATAGCTAATTTAAAGATAAAATAAATTAATAAAGATATTTTTTTATAAAAGATATTATACTTACTAAAAATATTATATTAGAAAAATTATATTTTAAAATTAGATTAATAAATCTATTTATAATATAAATTTAATATTTTTTTATATTTATTAGAGCTTACTAAGAAGTCTTTAGTTATTAGTTTTATATACTTCTTTATAAAGTATCTTTATATATAAATTTATATAAAAAGAATAATATATAAATATATATATTATATTCTAATTCCTAAGCTTATATTAGTATAATAATAAGTCTTTAATCTATATACTTATAAAAAAGTTATAGAATATTAATTTATCTATTTATAGCTATATAAATATAGAATTCTAAACTTATTTTAATTTTTTATATAATATAAGTATTTTTTTTACTAGTATATATATAATCTAATATAGATATTATTTATATTTAATATTATTTTATTATTTTTTTTATTAATCTATAAATTTTATTTATAGCTATTAATAATATACTATTACTAAAATAATTAAATAATATAGACTAAAAGAAATATATATAATATAAAATATAGATTAATTAAATATATTAATCTAAACTATTTATCTATTTTTTTATATATATTATATTACTTTAATTATAGTAAGTTTTACTAACTAATTTACTTTTTTATTATTTAGAATACTTTTATATTCTAATACTTATTATAGTTATATATATTAATAAGATTAAGTATCTTATAATAGATCTAGTTAATATATAATTTTTTAAAGAATATACTATTCTAAGGACTATTAAAGATAGTAAATAGTGTAAATTATAGTCTAATTATTTATATAGATTATAGTTTCTTATATTTTACTATACTATTAATTCTAGATTAAGAGGTCTAGTATTATATTAATTTTCTCTAATTTATTTATATATATAATATAGATGTTTAATAAACTGATTAGTCTAATAATATAGCTTAATATTAATAAATATATTACTATTTTAATCCTGCTATTAAACCTATTTTTATCTATAAATAACTAAATCTTTATAGCTATAGTCTATATATAGATTGCTTCTTTCTATATATTATTAATCTATATGTCAGTTTACTCCGGTCCCGTATCACGAAGCGTAGGATTGGGAGAAGGCTAGTCCGACCAGCCTGTCAAGTGTAAAACTATAATATAATAATATTCAATATATTAAAAAGCCTAACTAAGAGAAAGAAGAGGGACCTAGAGATCCTATAGTAACTATATAAAAGATTACTATACAAGCACTAGAGGATATATTATCCCACTCCTATATATTCGCGCCTACTCTTATACTAGAGGTATAAAAATATTAAATTATAAAATTAATATTCTAATATTAATAATCTTTAGAGAATAGAAAAATAATAAAATATTAATAAATAATATATAATCTAGTATAGTAAATAAAATAATAAAAAATAAAGCAAAATAATAGATATAAATTAGAATAAGAAATAATAATAATTAATATAATAAAAAAAATATTAATAAAGTAAGATAATATTAGGAATAAAAATCTATTTAACTAGTATAGTAGCTAGTATTATAAATTATATATTCTTTTTAACTAAGATATATTTTATTAATAGTCTTTCTATTTATTTATTAATATTAATATAAAACTTATTTATATTAATAAGTTTTTATAAAGTATAATATAGCTTACTTTTAATTATTATATCTATAGAATTAGTATTACTATTAATCTATTATATTTTAATAATTTCTTATTATTTATATAATTAATAAAGATATATAAGATTAATTATAAAATATTTTTTATAGATTATACTAAGCTTAATAAAATATTTATATAAACTTTTTAAATTAGTATAAATAATTATTAGAAGTAGCTCTAATAGATATAATAACTAGATAAGTATTAATTTAATTACTATACTAATATTAAAGCTATTAACTATAATATATATCTCTAAAATAAGTATATTTTAGATAACTTTTTTATACTTTATAAAAAACTAATAAAGAATATTTATATTATTTTATATATCTATAANNTATAAAAAAAGATCTTTATTATTAGTAAATAAGATATTTATAAATATATATAGCTTTATAGTTTATAAATTAATTTTAATAAATTATAATCCTTTTTAATAATTATTAAATTACTATTTAAATTATTTATTAAGTATCTTAATATCCTTTATATTTAATTTTGTAGCTTAAATTATAAAGAAGAAATTAAATATAGTTTTAAACTATAAGATAGAGATAATATATATATCTAAAGCTTATTAAATAATATACTATTTATATAGAGATATATTCTTATAGATCTTACCACAGAAGCTTATTATATCTATAGAATAGTTTTATATAAGCTATATATTCTTATAGATATATTTTTATATAAGAGTAATCCTCTAAACACTCTTTATTATAATTATATTATTAAACTATAATAAATTCCTAGTTATTAGTTGTTTCTAAGACTTATAAAGAATCTTTATAATTTAAATTTATTCCTCTTTATATATAGTAAAAATCTTATTAATAATAATAAATATATTATTAGTTTATATATTTATAAGACTAAATCTTTATTCTAGATTATAATAGTAAAGAAGATATAGATTATATATTAAAGTCTTTATACTAAGCTAATTAATATAATAATTATAATATATTTAAAATTAGTAGTTGCCTATTTTAGAAATTTTATATAATAGTTATACAATCTATAGAAATTTATAGCTAAAAAAATATTACTATAATTTATAAAATATTTAAATATAAAAATTATAATTAAGCTTTATATTTAACTATATATAAGCCTATATAATATTATAAATTTAAAAATATATGTTATTCTTACTTATACTAATATAGAGAATTAATTATTAACTTAAATACTAAATTATAGATAATTAGATAAGTATAAATTTCTTATTCTTATTATTATAGATCTATATAATAAGATATAATTTTTTAAAAATTTTATTAATCTCTCTATTCTTAATCTTATCTATAAATCTAAAGCTATAGATTTAGGCCTTAATTAGAATATTCTTATAATTAATAATTATAAATATACCTCTCTTTAATAGTCTAGTAATTTTCTTTTAATATAATTTATTAAACTAACTATTAAATATTTAATTAAAAAGATTAATAATTTCTTATAGATATTCCTTTTTCTTATAATATTAGAATAGTAAATAGTATTCTTATTATAAATATTAAAAATATAGTTTAGTATTATCTAGTTTATATAAAAAAATTATAATCTTTAGTACTTATAATATTATAATTAATAATACTATAAGTAATATTAATAATAGTAATTCTTATTATAATTTCTTATTATAATAGTATAATTTAATAATAGTTAATCTGAATTTTATAAATCTATTGGATAGATTAATAATATATATTTCTCTATTAATTAAGATAAGCTTATATAATTCTTTTTAATTACTAGGATATCTTATTTTTTTTTTATAGTATATAAATATAAATAAAGATCTATTTTAGATATTAAATATATTATTAATTTATTATATAGTATAGAGTTAGTATATTTTAATTATTATTTTCTTAACTATAATAGTGTATTAAATAATTATAGATATTAAAAGACTATATTTTATTATTTAAAGATAGACTTTAAAGATAAAAAGAATAAAAATATAATTATCTAGATTTATAATATTATTAATAGTCTTAATAGCTATTTATAGCACTATATTAAATACTAACTCTAATATTTCTTTTAAAATAATTTTATATAAGTATTATAGTATAGCATAATATTACTTAATAATATTAATTAATTAATATATTTTAATAGAAATACTTATTATTATTATATTTACTAAAGCTATAAACTAAATAAATTCTTTACTTATAAAATTCTTTTCTATATTAGTAATAATAAAATCTAGAGGGTTAAGATATGTATTAATCTATAATTTCTATAGCAAATCTTATATTATTTTTATAATTATATATATAAGCTAATATATAGTATTAAAATATATTATTTTATTGATAATATAGAGTATTAATTTACTATTAATATATATAATATTAATAATAATTAAATAATTAAACTTAATATTATCTTATAAAGTAAATTAAAATCAGCCTAGAAATTATCTATATATTTAATAATAGTAGTATATTTTATTAATATATTTAATTACTTCTAGATCTAAATTATAGTCTACACACTCTAGGATCTTATATAAATATTTAATAGAAGAATATCTAAATTAGTAATATAAATAATATAGTTTAATAGTTATAAGAAAGTATTAATTATTATTAAAGAACTATATAATATAAATAATAAAAAAGTAATCTTATATAAAAAAAAAATAATTAAATCTTTATATAATTAGTACTATTATATATAGTTTATTACAAATAAAAAGATCTTTTATATTATTATAATAAATCTTAAAATAGTTAAAATCCTTAATATAGAATAAAAATAGTATTATTACTTTAATAATATAAAATTATATATTACTAATTAAGGACTCTATATTAATTATATCTAGAGATTATAGCACTTTATTATTTTTAAATTATATTATCACTTTTCTAGTATTTAATATATCTAGAAAAATATTCTTAATAACTTTTCTATATATAAGATATTAAGTATATCTAGCTATTAAATATCTTATAGTACTAGTATTAACTAGTAGTCCTATAAATATATTAATAAAATAATAGTTATTAGTAAAGAAGAAGTACTCTAATATAATAAAATATTAAAATATTAGTATAAGCTTTATATTAATTTTTTTATTATATTATAGATTAGTAGTATAGTCCTATTAATTATTTAGAAATTATATAAGATAATATACTATAGAGTGATTAACAAGCTTATCTATAAATTTAAATAAAAACTTTTTATAATCTAGTATAATAACTATATAATATTCTATTATAACTATTAGATTATTTTTAATATAGTCTATAAACTTATATAGATCTAATTTAAAGTCTTTATAAATCTCTTTAGAAATATTTTTCTATTTAAATATATAGCCTTTTAATATATTAGTATTCTAAATCTTTATAGTAGCATACTTTTCTTCTATATAATAATTTAATTAATAGTTTATTTTATAATATATAAAATAAAGCTTTCTATTATTATTCTTAGTTTAATAATAAAATAAGTAATTAAAATATTATAAATAGCTCTTTTTATAGGAATTATTTTACTTATATAAAAAGCAGCCTTAGTACAATAAATATAAAAATTAATAAATATTATATTAGTAGTCTATAAAGTTAATATTATAAATATTATTTTATTATTTATATTTATATTTACTTATATTTATCTAGAGATTCTATATTAAGTCTAGTACTATAGATATAGATTTTATTATTATTTTATTATATATAAGATATATATTTATTGTTTTAAGAAACTTTATATATTAATATATCTAGTTTTATAGCTTATCTAGTAAGTAATAAAAAAGATCTTATAATTTAAATAGTATTATATTAAAATATTTAGATATTAATTTATTAGAATTATTATAAATTATATCCTCTAAAATTATTACTAATTATTTAATTTATATTAATTATTTATATTCTAGTATTTTAAAATATATCTTTATTTCTAGTATTAGATTCTTACTTTATATAATCTATATATTAATATTATTCTAGTAATAAGTAAATACTTAATCTTTAAATATATATAGTATTACTTCTTTATATAATTTAGAGATTATAGATAGTTTATTTTAGTAATAATAGCTATAAAAGATTTTCTCTTTTTTTTAGAATAAATCCTTAAGGTCTTTATAATATAATTTAGATATATTATTATAATATTTATTAATATTTATAATCATCTAAATAATTAATTATAAGAATAGTTATTATTAATTTAATTTAAAATATAGTTCTTATTTTTATAATTTAGAAATCTTTTATAGTTATTTTAATAATCTTTTAATTATCTATATTGTTAATATTAGAATAAAGAAGGTTTAGATTTTTATTTATTAATATAGTATTTCTAGAGCTATATTAATATTAAATATTAGATCTAGTTTAGAATATAATTTTGTAATTATTTCTATATATAGTTCTAACTATAGAGAGAGCATATCTAGGATTATATATATATAAGACTTAGATTTAGAAACTATTTAAAAGATTTATTAATTTTAGTTATTTAAAATAATTATTATATTAAATTATTTATTAATCTCTAGTAATTTAAAGATTTTATTTTTTCTAAGATAAATAATTATCTCTATTTTAATTTACTTATATAGTTTATCTTTTTATATAGTATTATAAATATTCTTAATAATTAGATACTATTTTATCTTATTTATATATATATTATTGCTTTTAAGGAGTACGATAAATTTTATAAACTATAAAATTAATATAGTTTTAAGATTATTCAAGATCTAATTATTAAAATCTTAAATAAATATAGCTTATAGAATAAAGTTATATTCTTTATTATATTTAATTATTCTATTAGAAATATAGATATTTAATTAGATATAAATCTTTTTTTTTAGTATAAATCTGCTTAGATCTATATTAGAAGATATTATTAAATCAATATATAGGATTATATATATTAAAGATTTAATATATAAATAAATATAAATTAAAGAATAAGAGGATTTAGTAATAGACTTTAATTAGATATCTAATCTATAGACTAACTAATTAGTGTTGGTTTACTCCAGTTCTATATCATAAAATATAGGATTAGGAGAAGGCTAGTCTAACTAGCCTATTAAAGATAAAACTATAATATGATAATATTTAATATATTAAAAAGCTTAACTAAAAGAAAGAAAAAGGATCTAGAGATCCTATAATAGCTATATAAGAGATTATTATATAGGCGCTAGAGGATATATTATCCCGTTCCTACACATTTGCGCCTGCTCTTGCACTAGGGGTACAAGAGCGCCGAATCATGAGATTGATATTCCGACACTATATATTTAGTGACTTCTATTATAATAATATTATAAAAAAATAGATTATTTTAATCTACTAATATATATCTTATTCTAGCTTCTAGTTAATTATTATCTCTAGATAATATAATAGAGATATAAAAAGATTATTATAATATACTTAACTATATATATACTAAAATATTAATTATAATAATAAGATTATAAAATATAAGTATATTTTCTTTATTAATTTTATAAGTATAAGCTTAGAAAATAATATATAAAAATAGATTTCTAGAATTTATTATAATATATATTTAAATATACTAGATATTTAATAAAAGATTTAGAACTAAATTAATTAGATAGCTTATTTTATAGTCTATTATATATTAATAAAATCTCTTCTATTATAAATATATTATATAAAATATATATATATAATCTATAATTAAAGTACTAATATATATATCTTTTATAAATATAATAATAATATTCTTTAGATAAAATCTACTATTAAGAATAATCTTATAACTAATTTAATAGTTTTTTTTTTTATTTATTATATATATACCTCCTTTATTAGATAGATATTAAATAGAATTCTAAAATATTTAATTAAATTTTAAAGCTTAATCTTTATTTTTTTAATTATTAGTAATATATTTAGTTTATTTTTTAGTTTTAGTACTAATTAATACTTTTATTAAAAATAAATAAACTAATATTTAGCTAATATAAATTTAGATATATAAATTCTTTTTTAATACTCTATAATTTAGTATATTTAAATAAGTGTATAATAATTAACTATAATAAAACTTTTAAATATTATAAAGAAGATATTATTTATATATTTAATAATAATTATTTCTAGATATTTAATTTATATCTAGAAAAAAAACCTCGTATATTTATGAAAACGCACCTACGCAGGTAAAAAGTACTGTAAGAAAAAATCTAAATTATAAAAGACTCTATTAAGAGCCTATTTACTTATTTTTACTAGCTTATTTAATATAGTTAAGTAATACCACTAAAGAAAAATAAAAAAAAAAAAATATAACTAATATTATACTTTAATAATAACTCTAATATATATATATATATAGTCTTAGCAATTAAAAAACTTAAAGTATTAAAAAAGTACTATAAGAATAAAATTAATATTATATTAATTAATATTATAAATAATATAATAATAATATTCTTATATCTAGCTTAATATATAAAGAATATATCTATAAATAAGTAATTTATATAGTAGTTTACCTATATAGAATTAAATATAAAAAAGATATAAAAAAAGATCTTATAGATTTTTTATAAAATTAATATTATTAAAAATAATATTAATTATTTTATAAAAATAATATATTAATTAATATTACTAGACTTATATATCTATAGTATTCTAAAAATTTTATTAAACTATAATTATATAATAAGCAGTTCAGAGTTATATATATAAAAATAAAAATAAAGAATATTTTTATATTCTTTTATAATTCTTAATATAGAAGTCTTTAATAAAGATAATTCTTTATAAATCTTATTTTTAAACTAAAAAAATCTTAAGATCTATTTAAAATATATAAATATTAATATTATTAATTTAATATAAAGATTTCTAAATAAGATTATTAATATTATTAATCTAGCTATCTAGTCTATATAAAATATTATAATTATTTATTAATATTTTTTTATAATAAAAATTTTTATTAATAGTGATATTATTCTCTTTATAGTTATAATAAATAATATAAATTAGCTTATTTAAAAAGATAACTAGATTTATATCTTTAATATAAATATTTAGATCTAAAAATATACTTTTAATATTATTATATATAATATTAATATAAATATTAATCTAAAATAGATTATTTTTAAAATAATATTTATTTTTTAGAATATCTTTATTTTTATATAACTTCTAGTACTATTTAATATAATATATATTAGATAGCTATTTAATAAATAAAAAATATAGAAATAAAAATTTATAAAAATATATTTTATTATAATTTTTAATAATAAATAAATAATTAATTTTATAATTAAATAAGAATTAATTATCTATAAGATTTAATATCTATATTTAATTTATAATAAGTTTATTAATCTCTAATAATACTTTAAATATTAAATATATAAATATATTATATAATACTATTAGTATTAGATCTATTATATTTATTATATAAATTTTTATAATATTAAAAACTATTCTATATTATAAAAAAAAAACTATACTAAATATATAAATTATATAATAAAGAATACTTAAATTAAAAATTTTATAAAAAAGTTTAATAATAAATATTTTATCTATATATATATTTAAATATTCTATTTAGATATTATATCTAGTAGAAATTTATTAATATTATATATATAATTTATAATTCTACTTTAAAATTATAAAATCTAGTAATTATATTTTTAAAATTATTACTTAAAATAATCTTATATTTATAAAAATAAAAAGAAATTTATATATAAAATTTTAAATAAAATTATTAATAAGATACTACTTAGTCTTATTATAAAATAAGAATATAGCTTAGAAATAAACTATTAATTTAAATAATTTAATTAAATCTAATATCTAAGCTTAAAAAAATTATATATATATAAGTTAATAAAAAGATAGAGATTATAGCTATAGTAAATCTAAAATTAGAATCTTAGATAGAAATTTCTATAGATTCTTATTTTTTAATTATATATAAAATCTATATATATATCTAATCTAAATTAATACTAAAGATACCTATTCTGTAGTTAAATATTATATTATTATAAAAAATATATATTAAGTTTATCTATTTTATTTATTATAGTTAGAATGTATATATAATCTCTAATAAAAAATTAGATAATAAGCTAAGTTATTTAAACTATAATATATTTATTAGATTAAATAAGTTTATAGACTAAAATAATACTATAATAATTATAAATATTAAAAATAATATTTAGACTATTAATTAGTAATAAATTAATATATTAATTAATTATAAATTTTATAAATTAATTATTAGAAATCTTATAATAAAGTCTAAATATATTTTTTTAATAAAAAAAATATATAAAAATATAATATTCTAATTATTTAAGAATTCTATATTAATAAAAGAACTAATCTTTTAATAATATATATATTAGTATTCTAGAATTATTTTTATATCTTACTATAGCTTATACTATAAAAAGATTATAAAATTTATCTATAGATCTATTTCTATATTAATAAATATATTAATTTAATAATATAGAAAATATAGTTTTATAATAAAAATCTAAATATATTAATCTTTTATATTAAATATAATATAATTTATATCTATAATATATATAATTTAAGAAAGATTAGTAATTAAAAATTAATATTTTATATTCTCTATAGAATAATAATTTCTAAAATATAATATATTATATTTAAAGATTTTAATCTCTATTATCTATTTTAATTAGATATATAATATAGATATATTAATAATAAAATTATAAAATTAATTAATTTTATAAATAAGTATAGATTAGAGTAATTATTATTATTTAATATTATAATATATAAGAAAATAAATACTAAGATTACTATTAATTTTATTTAAATATTATTTATATTAATAGATTAACTAGTAAGTTATATAAATAAATATAAATAATAATATAATATAGATTATATACTAATTTTTATTTATTTTAATTTAATTTTAATAAATATTTTTTCTATAATTTATAAAGATTAAAAATTATTAGATTAGAAACTCTTTTTTAAATTAATAAATATATATAATTAATATCTATATAAGCTAATAAATAAAGATATAATTAATAATATAATAATATATTTAGTTAATATTATTAATAAGATTATAAAAAAAATAATTTTTATAAAATAGATTATTCTTTACTCTTATATTAAATATATTCTAGAAATAATAAAGTTTAAATATTAAATTTTATAATACTAGAAGTATATTTATTAAATAAATTTAATAAAAATATAGAAAGAATATAAAATAGTAAAAAAAAAATTTAAAAAATATATAAATTAGCTAATATAAGATCTCTATTAATACTAAATTAAGAAAATAATAGAATTATTAAATAGATTCTAGAAAATAATATACTAGATTTATAATTAAGATATATTATATATATTATTTATACTAATATTAATATATAATAATATTAAATATATAGTTCTAAAAGAGAAGATAAAATTTTTTTATAAAATATTATATTTAAAATCTTTAGAGATAGATTTTATAGATATAATATATTTTTAATATTTTAAATTATATAAAATCTTTTTTATTATATTAAATAAAATATATATAATAATTAATAATATAAAATTAAATAAAGCTTTAAATCTAGATAGTATTTTAAATCTAATTTTTTAATAGTTATTTTTTATAATTAAATACTATCTAATTAATTTTTTTAATATATATTTATAGTATTATTATTATTTAGATTACTTTTAATAGTTTATTATAATAATAATTTATAAGCTAGAAAAATTAGATTATATAGATTTAAAAATATATTAACTAATTATATTACTTAATATAATTAATAAAATATTAAAATCTATAATTATATAATATTTTAATTATTTAATAGAATATTATAATCTATTCTCTAAAAACTATATTAATAAATAATAAGATTAGTTATATAAACTTACTATTTATTTTTTATTAGAAGAGATTTATAATATATAAAAAAATAGATTATATATAGTTTTTAGTCTTATACTAAATATCTTTAATATATTTAATAATATAAACTATACTAGGTTAATTTATAATTTATAAAAGTACTAGATTTTAAATAAAATAATAGATTAAATTATTAATTTTCTTAATAGTTATTATATATTAATTATATTATTTAAAAATAATATAAGTAAATTCCTAGTTAATATTAATATCTTTTAAAAATTTTTATTATTATTAATCCTATTCTTATTCTTTAATATAAATTTTATTAAGTAAATATAAACTAAATATCTAAAAATAGTTATTATTAGATATATAAATAATATCTTTTTTATAATATTTAAAAGCTTTATTATAGCTAATTATTATATACTTATTTAGATATACTAAGTTATAAAGCATTAAAAGAGAACTTATATATTTAAATTTATACTAATTAAATATTAGCTTATCTATTTTTAATAAAAATATTAATTAGTGCTAAAGTTAAGGGATAAATTAAATATATTATTAATAATTAAAAAAATAAAAATTAAATTTTAGAATTTAATTAAATATTTTAGAGTCCTATTTAATATTTATTTAATAAAGAAGATATATATATAATAAATAAAAAAAAAAGCTATTAAACTAAGTATAAGATTATTTTTAATAATAGACTTTATTTAGGGAATATTATTATTATATCTATAAAAGATATATATAGTAATACTCTAATTATAAATTATATATATATATTTTATATAGTATATCTATAATAGAAGAGGCTTTATTAATATATAATAAACTATAGAGTAAGTTATTTAATTAATCTAATTCTAAATTCTTTATTAAATATCTAGTATATTTAAATATATATTATAATAAGCCTTAGAAATTTATTTTTATATATTATCTTTTAAACTTATACTTATAAGATTAGTAAAGAAGATATATTTATATTTTATAATTTTATTATTATAAATAATATTTTAATCTATATATAGTTAAGTATATTATAATAATTTTTTTATATCTTTATTATACTATCTAAAGATAATAATTAACTAGAAGCTAAAATAAAGTATATATTAATAAATTAAGATAATTTATTTCTTTATAATACTACTATAGTAGGAGTTATTAGATATATAAATTAATAATATATAAAAAGAAATAATCTATATATAGATTATAATTATAAGAATTTAGCTATTTATAAATAGAAATAGATTTAATAGTAAGATTAAAGTAATAATATATTTATTAATATTAAGTTATATTATTAAGTTAATTAGCTTATTAGATATCTATATTATATATATAAATAAATTAAAAAGAATTAATATAATATTAAATTTTTTAATTTAGAATTAGTAGTATAGTAAAATATAAAAAGTTATAATTTATATAGATAATTAGATTATAATTTATATTATTTACTATCTCTAATAATTTTTAGAATAATATATCTTTTAAAAGATTATATATTAATTAGATTTATTATAAGATATTTAATCTTACTAGTATATATAACTATAATAAGTATTAAAATATAAGAATATTCTAAATAATAAAAAAATAGATTAATTAGTGAAGTTTATTATAACTAAAATAATATAGTATATATAGAAAAATAAATAAATAATTTAAATTAATATATTTAATTAGTTTATATTTTATATTATATATATTTCTTTTAATCTATATTATTTAATTATCTTAGTAATAGTATATTATTAATAGCTATAAATAAGATTTATAAATTAATAAAAAGAGTAATAAAATAATACTAAATATAAATAATATTTATATTAGATTATATATATACTAATAAAAAAGATATTTATATTATATAAAAGATTAAAATAGGTTTAAAGTTTTATATTTATATAGTTATAAATAGATAAATTAGCGCTTTATAGCTTTTTTATAAGTATATAGATTAAGGACTTACTACTATATTAATATAGACTTAGGAATTAGAATATAATATATATATTTATATATTATCTTCTCTATATAAATTTATATATAGAGATATTTTATAAAAAAATATATAAAATTAATAATTAAAGACTTCTTAATAAGCCTTAATAAATATAAAAAAATATTAAATTTATATTATAGATAGATTTATTAATCTAATTTTAAAATATAATTCCCTTAGTATAATACTTTTAGTAAATATAATATCTTTTATAAGAAAATATCTTTATTAATTTATTTTATTTTTAAATTAGCTACTTAATATAACTAAATAATAATTATAGATATATTTTTTAATATTTTTTTTTTTTATTTTAGCTTATTCTTTTATTATATATTTTTCTTAGTTAGTTAGTTTTAGTATTCTATATTCTATTAGCTTTAAATATATATATATATTTTTTTTATTAATGTTTTAGCGTTCTATTTTATTTATATTGTTTTAAAACTAAGAATATATATTAAGATTTTTATAAGATATAGGCTAAGTCAGCTAGTGCTAAGTTAGAAGTCTTAGTATTTTAATTCTTTGTATAGTAGTATACTTGCTGTTCACTAGAAGGTGCTGCTAGCTATATTAGGCTTAGATATGTGTATGAATCAATCAATCAATCAATCAATCAATCAATTAATTTATATCTACTTAATAAGATCTATATTAAAGAATAAAAATAAAATTAATAATAATAAAAATTTTTAAAGAATATTAGTATTAATTAGGAATTTACTTATATTATTTTTAAATAGTATAATTAATATATAATAATTATTAAGAAAGCTAATAATCTAGTTTATTATTTTATCTAAGATTTAATACTTTTATAGATTATAGATTAGTCTAATATAATTTATATTATTAAATATATTAAAGATATCTAGTATAAGATTAAAGACTATATATAATCTATTTTTTTATATATTATAAATCTCTTTTAATAAAAAATAAATAGTAAATTTATATAACTAATTTTATTATCTATTAATATAGTTTTTAAAGAGTAGATTATAATATTTTATTAAATAATTAAAATATTATATAATTATAAATTTTAGTATCTTATTAATTATATTAAATAATATAATTAATTAATATATTTTTAAATTTATATAGTCTAATTTTCTTAATTTATAGATTATTATTATAATAAACTATTAGAAGTAATTTAGATAGTAATAATATTATAAATATATATTAAAAAGATTAATTAGATAGTATTTAATTATAGAGAGTAATTATTAAAAGATTAAATTTAAAATATTATCTAGATTTAAAGCTTTATTTAGTTTTATATTATTAATTATTATATATATCTTATTTAATATAATAAAAAAGATTTTATATAATTTAAAATATTAAAAATATACTATATTTATAAAATCTATTTTTAAAGATTTTAGATATAATATTTTATAAAAAAACTTTATTTTTTTCTTTAGAGTTATATATATAATATTATTATATATTAATATTAATATAAATAATATATATAGTATATTTTAATTATAAATCTAGTATATTATTCTTTAAAATTTATTTAATAATTCTATTATTTTTTTAATTTAGTATTAATAGAGATTTTATATTAATTAATTTATATATTTTTTAAACTTTTTTTTTATTATTTTATATTCTTTTTATATCTTTATTAAATTTATTTAATAAGTATATTTCTAGTATTATAAAATTTAATATTTAAATTTTATTATTTCTAGAATATATTTAATATAAAAGTAGAGAATAATCTATTTTATAAAAATTATTTATTCTATAGTTTTATTAATAATATTAATTAAATATATTATTATATTATTAATTATATTCTTATTTATTAGTTTATATAGATATTAATTATATATATTTATTAGCTTAAGAAAGAGTTCTTAATTTAATAATTTTTAATTTTTATAAATTATAAAAGAAATATTTACTAAAATTAAATTAAAATAAATAGAAATTAATATATAATTTATATTATATTATTATTTATATTTATTTATATAATTTACTAGCTAATTTATTAATATAAATAATATCTAAATAAAATTAATAATAATTCTAATATTTATCTTTTTATATATTATAATATTAAGTAGTAATAATTATTTTAATTTATATTTATTTATAAAATTAATTAATTTTATAATTTTATTATTAATATATCTATACTATATATCTAATTAAAGTAAGTAATAAAAATTAAAATCTTTAAATATAATATATTATATTTTAAAAATTATTATTTTATAGAGAATATAAAATATTAATTCTTAATTATTAATCTTTTTTAAGTTATATATATTATAGATATAAATTATATTATATTTAATATAAAAAATTAGTATATTTAGATCTTTATTATAGAATTATATTTTCTATATTATTAAATTAATATTTTTATTAATATAGAAGTAGATTTATAAATAAATCTTATAATCTTTTTATAATATAGATTATAATAAAATATAGAAATAATTCTAGAGTATTAATATATATATTATTAAAAAATTAATTTTTTTATTAATATAGAGTTTTTAAATAATTAGAATATTATATTTTTATATATCTTTTTTATTAAAAAGATATATTTAGATTTTATTATAAAATTTCTAATAATTAATCTATAAGATTAAACATCTCCCTCCGTGTGAATCGAATTTTTGAAATTGCACGCCTAGATCCGGCTAGAAATAGCTATAAATTTAGTAGTTTATTCCTCAAAGCTAGAGCTATTAATTAATCCTAATTTTACTAGGTGAATTATTAGTAATAGTGGAGAGTGCTGTTATAATCTCTTTAATAGATAAAAATCTTATTCTATAAGGTATTTATAACGTAACTGTATTATAATAAAATTAATAATAATAATAGGATATTTAATAATAATTATATTATATTAAAAAATAGATTTAGGAGCTGTTTAAGAATTATATTATAAAGATAAAATAACTAATAAAAGTAATAAATCTTATATTATAAATTATATAT
>JACVQZ010000425.1:0-20010 GCA_019828575.1 Talaromyces thailandensis | reverse complement strand
AAAAATACGGTCTTTATAATAAGGAGGGATGTTGCATAACGATTGAGCTAGTGCTGGTGTAATTACGTAAATTCGACCACTTTACATGAAATGGTAATTACATGCGATTTTGGACTTTTCAAATTACATGTAAATTCTTTTAGCGTATATTGTAACTGACTAATCAGAGTACACTATTATACTTTTTTACTTAAATTTTTCCGGCCCTGCGGGGCCTTATACTATATATAGTAATTTGAAATTTCAATCCCAAATTTACTTTACAACAAATGCTCTGAAATTACATGAAATTACACTTTTTGTAATTTCAAAGCACCAGCACTAGATTGAGCACATGCTATTCTTTAGCGAGACTGAGATATCACAGGGGCAATCATTTCAGCTGGCCACTTGCAAAAACTTTGCCTTCCGTGCTCATGTGCCAGAGTTGCACGGCGGTCGGACTAGGGTGAATTTTATATGCCATACTTATAAATTAAAAAGTTGTTCCCAACACATTGTTATTACAACAATCCAATTATTCACTATTCTGTTAGACGTGTCTACACACGAAGTTTATTCTTCCCTTCTCATATTTTACCTTCACCTCGAAGTAGGCTCAGGTACCGTTTCAATTGTTGTCTTACAATGGCCATCAAAACGTATTTTACTTACGATCGTCTTGACGGTATGGTGCTGTACGCAGATGTTGTGTTGAATGACGACAAGACAAAAAGAAGCGAAAAAAGAAGCATCGACTTGAGCCACCACATTGGGTGGTCAAACGGGGAAATTGATCTTGAAAATGCGGATTTCCCAATGAGTAGTGCCTTCACGTGGAGCTTGGAATATGAATTCAACAGTGACATCGTCCCTTATAAGGATCAACGAAAAAATAATATGCTTCGCTATATTGGGATAAGAGGGGGTAAGACTTGGTCTGGTACCTTGAATTTAGATCTTGTGATCTATGTGCGAGATGATGGAAGTTTGGGATTTCAGAAGTTGTAAGTTCGAGACCTGACATCAAGTTCATCTTGTCTCTATTTCCACTTCTGCCTGAAATTCCGTTGCGACTCACCGTTTTGGCATAGTAAACGTGCAATTCATTTATCGACTTCCTTCCAGACCCTCAATGGTTCAACGCTCTCTGCTCTTTGTGTCACAAAAGCGGGAGATTTTCGAGAGGCTCACATTGACCTTGATATGTACTATGACATTGTTGATGGCGAATTCAAAGGAAGTCAGCTTGGTAAGGATGGTATAAAGCGAAAAGGATATTATGCCAAAGTCAAGAGATCCTGGCTGGAAGTATCGAAAACGAACGGCGTTGTACTCTGGGCAGAGCTCAAGCAGTCATCGAAAAGAATTAAGATTAATCTCTCCGAATGCGTGGAGAATACTGGGGGGATGATGGAGTACGTGGAGCAGTAAGTTTCGCCCCTCGAATCTTGTGTATGATAACAGTAGTTGACACCCACCTCCTGCAGCACTGGGCCCCTTGATCGTGACGGGTACTGGGCTAAGTTCTTTGAGAACTATGCCTACACAGGGCTCTTTGTAGCTGCCTTGCATGAAATAGCAGTGAATTCTGTACGTCTTATTATCGTCTCCGCACATGTAAACTATTGATAAGTTGGGAGCAGCCGGACTAACTGGCAGCATTATAGGATCACTTAGTTCTAGCCGAGAGTTATTCGGCGAAAGATGCGCTCACTCTCGGAGTCGTAGCACTTGCAGGCGCCATTGGGGGGCCTTTTGGTATCAGATTCGCAAAAGTCATCTTGGAACCTGTGTCAAATAAGATTGCTGAACTGGTTGCGAAACACAACATTGAAGATCCACGTCCCATCCCCAACTTTGAGACTGAAATTGCTGGCGTTGTTGAAAAGGTTTTGATGGGCGAATTTGAGAAAATTAGTACGGGACGTTGGAAGCAGTGGTTCGCAGCTATGGAAAACATTTACATAAATGAGGCTGGGAAGGTCATCGCAAAACAACTAGGCGGCGGACCTGCTAATCCAGCTACGAACGATCCTCTAAAAGTTTTGAAAGAACGGTAAGTTACTTGTACTTTATAATTCCTCACATTTCGAGTCTGACAGTCTACAGAGTATTGGATCCTCTCGAGAAAGAACTTACATCTAAGGCAAGAAAATAAAGACCATGGAAAGATCTCATTTGGCGCCTGATTTTCACGTTGAAGTTTGGATAATGGCAATCTACGCGGTGTATATACTTGACTGTCATGGGTTTCTTTGATTTTCACTTATCCCTTGTTCTCATATAGGGGATTAGTTTCTGAAGCGGCTAGCTTTTGGCGAGATGTAGCTAGTTGGATTTTGACTGCCGCATCAAGATAGTCGTTGATAGTATGTGCAATTTGATTGATTTTCTATGGAATATCCAAACTGCTGTGTGAATGGCGAAATAACATGCTATTTGATGGTGTAAGGCCCTATCAGATTATCTAGCTCAGCTGCCTCACTGTCTGTTCCAAAAAACCTACACTGGATTCCGCATTAATCTTCGACCAACATCATCGCAGACGAAGTTCTAAGTTAAGTAGTAGACTAGGTTCGCCCCAGCAAGAAGTAAGGAATCACAGTCAATCGTATTAAAGGCCTACTTGTAGAAACTGGAACGCAACATATCATTACTTTCAAGCTCAGAACAATATTAGGCCTGTCTCCTGGCCTTCACCTTAAAAAATTCTTGATCAGTTTACTGATTAATATATAGAATAAAGACGAAGAGAGAGTCTGGTGCGCATTGTTATAGCTAAATCAAAATCAAAAAGAATGATAGATTCAAGCTAAGTCATATGCCCATCACTATGGGCACTCCATCAGCACAGATGCTACACGGTATCCTCTTCAGGTATACTGAATCGGGACATGCTATTATCGATCGACTGTTTCCCCAGGTCTTCTGCCCTTTTAGCAGCGGCTTCGATGGTCTTCTGTGAGGTAGACGGTGGAAGATACTGGGTCACGTTCTGCACCTCTTGAACTTGAGACTGTATACCACCCATGATCTTTTTTTGGGTCTTCAACGGTCCATATTTTAGTTTAAAACATACGACGGTATAGAGTGAAGAAAGAGTCAATATGGAAACGTACCTCGCCAGCGAGATTTCGCACATGATCCTGGGCGCTGCTGCTCCACTTGTCCAGCTTGGATTGTTTGTTCCGAAGTTCATTTCCAGCATTTTGGCCCTCAGTCATAACCCTCATTTCATTGCACAGCGTCAATCCAGGGTTAATATCTTGGACCGATAGTTTCGTCCACATCAACGAGATGTCCGCGAAGACACTGAAATATGCTCGTATATAGACGACGGTATTGAATATTTGCTACATATTACGATCCCTCGTTAGCTTGCAACGAAACCTACAGAAAGGAAAGCTGCAGAGGAAAGCTCCAAGGGAATAAATTTGATGTGTATCATACCGATCTATGCAGATCACGGATAGTGAAACCTCCGATCTAGAGGCTGTTCATGTCCGTCGTCTCGCCACCACTCACTATAGAAGTGATGAGCTTCAAAAACTTCTTGACTCCCTGGTCGACGGCGACACTGATCATCTTGGAGAGGGCATCAAAAAATTTGCAGAGTTGGCGGATCTGCACTTGCAGGCTCGAGATGAGCTTTACGCTTTCAAGGATGATTTTTTTCACAGCTTCCTATTTCAACAATTAGCCTTGAATTGATCCTCCATTCTTGTCTTTTAAATGGGGGACCTTGATAGCTGTACCAGAGAAAATTTAGTTTGGGTCAGCTTGGTTAAGAGGGCTTTGGTCTTCGACAGTTCTACTTGCTTTTGGGACAGAGCTTGAACACTATGATCATAAAGACTCTGGGTATTGGTGAGCGCTGCTTGAGCTGACTCCAGCCTTGCTTGTGCCGCACCAAGAGCACTATTACTTCCACCACTGGAGCTGTTGGCGCCGGAAGAATTATAGTTCATGTTTGCCATTGGTAGCATCTGACAACATTTAGAAGAGAAGGTCATTAAAAGTCAGGACTTGAAGCAACTATACCTGTCCAGCTGCTAAACCGGGCTGCGAGTCTGCCGTAGCCTTCAAGGAGAGTATGTGGTCATAGGCACCTTTGAATTCCTGCTGCCATTCTTTTATTTTCGGCTGACTTGAGTCCGGCGTCTGCCCAGTTATATCCTGAAGCCCTTTGAGCTTTTCTTCCAGCTCGGTTGAAATCTATATTCAGTGAGTCGAGAATTTGCAGTGCTAAGTTATCTGACATAATCACCTTGACTGCGACTGCCAACGCATTTTTGTACTCGGCATCAGGAGTACCCGGAGCAGCCGTCTTGAATGATTCTGCGGAATGTTCAAGCATATGCCTAGTGAAAGACGGGCCGGACTCTTTCCCAGTAGGGTCCAAATTCAAGCCATCGTCTTTTCCACCTGTCAGCATACTATTCAAGGTCGCAAAAATGGGAAGATCCTGTTGAGCCGCAGTACGAATACTGTTATAAAGCCCGGAATTCCCTGGCTGTAAGCTCGGATTGTTCACAGCTGCAGCCACGGCAGCACCATTACCAGTCGGGGCAGCGTTCATGCCACCACTTATTCCGCCCATACCGCCGCCCATCATCCCCCCAGTTTAAACAGTAATATAGCTATTCAACATCTGTGTCCCAGTATTAACGAGTCCTCGCACAACTTCCTATCCAAAAACTTCCCATCTATTTCCAAATTTTGTTAGTCGACCAGTTGTCGCTGAATAGACACATGTGAAAAATAACTCCATACCCTGAAGGAATACTGTCAGCTGCTTTCTGATACGCAGCTTCCATTTTATCTACATCTTTCGAATATTTTTCTGTCAACTCTTTATTTTCCTCGACCTGAGCTTCCTGGCCGGCTTTAATAGTCTCCTGGACGTCAAGGTCCGTTTTTGTCTTTGACAAATCAGCCTATCATTAGTTTGCGTTGAGCTGCTGAGCAGGGATCGCGCTTCCACGGTTTTACGGACTCCGCCCCAGACAGCTTGTACTAGGTTACATAGTACTTTTTACTGTAACTTACTCCATACAACATGCATAGTACAAACTACAAACTACAAAGTAGTACCAGGGTACTCTTAGCGTGCATTTAGCGTATTAAATGGTCCCACATTTGCTTAGGAACTTGTGAAGGGCGCGCGACTCGTGAGGGGCAAAGTTGTGGGAATATCCTCTGTTAAGTGTTAAACAAAGCAAATGTGTTAGCTCACTTAAGTCATTCTTTATCCTCCAGGATGAACGTAACGAGTAAAATAAGGTATTTTCGCGAGATATGACATGATTTTCAGGCTTAGCGCATGTGTTTTGGAAGGCTCGGCTATCATTCCCATTGGCTCTATTACGCAAGCGACTCTTGGGCACTCGAGTTGACGAGCTTTACCTATTCCCGGAGCGGTGATAGTATGACAGATCAATTCACCGTGCCAAGCTGCTAGATTTGCCCCCCACTCCTCCAACAACAAGGGCCTTTTCGTTCAGGGGTTCATAAGCCGAATTCCGCGACTTACGCTCCAAAGCCTTTTCGAGGCCAGACGAATTTTCTTGCCAACTCTTTTTCTCTCATTCAACTGTGTAGCACAGGCTCGCGTTTGACTGGTACCTAAAAAATTGGCAGTGAATTTGCTTCAACTCATCAACAATACAAAAAGTTGCACAATACACACGGCCGGTCAATGACACTGAATCACGACCAACAAACATCATCCGGAAGCCGCGATCATGAGGCCGACGGGTGTCAGGATGAAAACGCCGTGCCCGACGACCAGACGGCTCGGGTACAAGCAAAAGCGACTGAAGAGCCAGCCCCTGACAATGCAGGCCACGCACCGATAGAACGTCATACATTACATTCAGTTAAAACTCAGCGAGACGACGATGCGTCGCTGTCAGGTGCCGTAGTGCGAGTATCAACTGACCCTGTCGGGAACACATACCCCGAAGGCGGCCTGCAGGCATGGCTGGTTGTTTTCGGCAGCTGGATGGCCTTATTCGGGTCTCTGGGGTTGCTGAACACTATTGGCACATTCCAGACTTACGTGTCGAAGCACCAGCTGGCTGATTACAGTGACGGCACTGTTGGCTGGATCTTTGGCGTGTATGCCTGTCTTACCTTCTTTTGTGGTGTGCAGATTGGACCCATATTTGACGCCAAGGGCCCCCGGTTTCTGATTCTGAGCGGCTCGATTCTCACTATTGCGTCCCTGATCTCCTTGCCTTTCTGCACGCAATACTGGCATTTCATGGTGACTATTGGGATTCTTATCGGTATTGGAACGTCCATGATCTTCACGCCAGCCATTGCGGCAATTGGTCACTATTTTTACCGACGACGAGGCGAGGCAACGGGTATTGCAACGACGGGTGGCTCGTTTGGAGGCATTGCTTTTCCTCTGATCCTTGAGGCTCTATTTCCTAGGATTGGCTTTGCATGGGCAACTAGGGTCGTGACACTGCTGTGTCTGTTGACCCTGGGCGCCGGTTGCATTCTCGTTCGCTCTCGCCTTCCATCCAGGCCGGCATCAAAGGAGAATATCATGCCAGATATACGGATCTTCAGAGATCCGATTTTTGCGTTGACCACTGCCGGCGTCTTTCTCATCGAATGGGGGCTCTTTGTGCCGATTACGTATATCTCCTCCTATGCACTGGCTCAGGGCTACACAACGTCATTCTCCTACCAAATTCTTGCCATTCTCAATGCTGGCTCGGTCTTCGGTCGATGGCTGCCCGGCTATTGTGCCGACTCCCTCGGCCGGTTCAACACCATGATATTGGCAATCCTAGGCTGCCTTTTAAGCTGTGCTTGCTTCTGGCTGCCTGCTGGAGACCGCAAGGCCATGCTGATTATCTTTGCCCTGGCCTTTGGCTTCTTCAGCGGCAGCAATATCAGTCTGACTCCAGTATGCGTGGGTCAGCTCTGTAAGACGGAAAGCTACGGCCGATACTACGCCACGATGTACACAATTGTTAGTTTTGGGTAGGTTGTTCTAGTCTTTTGTCTCTTGCACTTTCGTCACTTCTTGCTTTTTCCTTCTTCTCAACCTTCATTTCGAACCCTCTTGACTGACAACTTCGTTAGAACTCTGACCGGAATCCCGATTGCCGGGGAAATCCTATCGAGATGTGATGGCCAGTATTGGGCGTTGATTATTTTTGTGGTGGCCTGTTACTTCAGCGGTCTCCTGGCGTTTATTGCCGCCAAACTTGCCAAAGTTGGCTGGAAAAGTTTGTGGGTTGTTTTTTGATACATCTATTTAGAAGAGATAAATATGCTCTCTCTGAAAATATACCTCTTAAGAGTGCTACGGGCTAGGTGGTGTGAAGGCGGCGTTTGCAATATGACTTTTGTTTTATGAGGTCATGGACTCTTACTCGGTGAGGCGAGTCTTGTGTTCTACAGTCTTTCTCAACCACCTCGAACGCACACACACTGAGCTAATCGCATTGAAAATTTCAGTCTACACACAAGTCATCTTGTATATCTCTCGTGTCTGTATATAGTGGAAGGGAAAATATATGTGAAAGACAACAATACAACAGACCTTTTTTACTACTCCAGCCATGATCCAGTATCCCAGCTGGAAGGGAACTTTCAACATGAGCTTCGATCCGCATCACAGTGATATATTCTGTGCGACCTGTAAGATGCATATCCGCAAAATTTATCAGCAAGAAAAGGGACAGTTCAATGCCCAGTAGTCTTGCCTGCAATATTTCAGTGGGAGCAAGACTCGATGTCTGTCTGATAAAATGGAGGCGTCTGCTTGATTTATTCTTTCTCATTCATCAGCTGCTCACTTAATCGCTTCAAGCTGGCCGAGCATTCGCCATTCCTGTCTCGTTATCTTTCGCCACCGGAGCCGCCAGTGCGTGTTGCCTAGATCCCTGCAGCTGTGACTGTGAGCGTCACGGGTCCACTAGCTATGATAGTGCCGCCTACAAGGTGTAGGCCGTTCTTGAATAGGCGGTTAGGGCTGAATGGAATGGGCGTCATGGTGGCAAGGGAGATGATGATGGTAAATATGTAAAAGGACGGAGGAGGATAAGCAAGGAATGAAGTGAAGTAGCGATAGGATGATCATGAGGAGGGACAAGGCTTGACTGTGATCGTTGTGAAAAGAATAACATAGTGACGGCCGAGATGGCGAGGAGTATGATAACGGGGTCCTCAAGTGCAATAGTGGTGAAAATATATATATATATATATATATATATATAAGTAAATAAAATGAAAAAAAAAAGATGGGAGGGAAAGGATCGTCGTGCCAAAAGCCATGATATGAAGAGGGATGGATCAAACGATGGCAAGGATATTAACCATGGCAGAGACCACTACTAAATGAGCAAGAGAGACAGCCGAGATCACACCAGAACCAGGCTTCCGATGAATATCAGTCGGGCCATCCGGTGACGATGCAGCAGAATCAGCATAATATAATGATTCCGGATACCCGGCGAAGAAATCGATCAGAAAAGTCAACACCGAATTGGTTGAATAGACTTCTTGATCGTACATGCTTGAGATTAGATTAGAACTAGGTGAATGCAGAGTCGGAGGCCCTATGGACATTCTACTTTAAAAACACAGGGGGGGTTGCCTTATATCAATCCTAGAAGAGAACCCTCCCAGGTTGAGCCGTTATCCAGATTGGGTCATTAACGACCTTCAACTGAAGCTTCTGCAAAATTGTCACAGCTGCAGACCGAACTTCCATTTCTTATGTAGAAAGTGTAGCGACTTTTAGAATCAACGCCCTGTGGTTGTTGCCCTAGTCTTTTGTTCAAAAGCTCTAAGGGTGTGTCAATGTGCCGGAAAAGGGACTGAAGCTTCCAACAGTTGTAGAGGAGAGGAGAGCCACGACCCAGTGCTTGACCCATCTTGGAAACGCCCCATGCTCATGCACAGCATAATTAGTACACAATTGAGTTTGGGAGAATGGCTCATATAATAGTATAATACATGCAATAGGCTGGCGGGGAATGATGAAGCGCTGCTCGGGCTCGAACTGCAATAATTGCACAATATTCGGCATCGCGATGTGTAAGAATCTTCGGTTTCTAAGATACCGTCGAGTATATCTTGGATAGCTTAAAACGCAGGAGAATATAAGGCTTGAAGATACGAAAGGCTTCTTCAAAGCAAAGTCTTCAAAAGAACTCGAAATATCCGATCCGATAGAAGAACTTATACCCGAGCTATCGAAGTCCAATTCAAGTCAATAGAATAAAACTAGGTACATAATATAAGAGCGTTCTTATATATTCCATTATCAATATAGCCATTAGATACATCTCTAGGCAGCTGACTCTGCTGACTTTGATGTGTCTCATCAAATCCGATATATTTATCTGAAGAGTCGACTCTGTTTGCTCTGATACACTGAGGCTAAGGCTATTGCAAATTTTCTTTTGTTTTATTGTGCAGTAGGGCAAGCTAGCTTGGTTATGGTTCTTGCTTCTTCTGACACCATGTTTCTGCGAATGCATTGAAAGATGGATGGTGGTCCCCTGGACATGAAATAGCTTCAAAAACACGCTAGATGAACCTTAAATTTTTTATCAGCCCTAAAAAGTTGAAAAATCTCCCAACAATATTTCTAATGCTCAAACTCATTCTGTGTAATGATAGCTCCGTCAATAATGCTGAAATGAATTTGAAAATCTACCCCGACATGGATGCAGACGTAGGAAGTCGATTGCAATCAAAAAAGCCCTACCGACTCCCTTTGACTTGCCACGACGCCAACGTTCGATGGGCAAATCATCTCGACCAACCCTGAGCAAGGTAAAACCACGATTGATGCACAAAATGGGAAGAAACGAGAAATATTCAATGGTACGTAAAGCCCAAACCTAACTATTCCCCTGCTCCTCCTTGCATGAGCAAAAGTCAATGCTGAAGTCGAATTTAATGAAAAAACGCCAACTATATCATATGCGTATAATACTCTAATGACTGTATACATATATACTTGCTGAGAGTCTGGGTTTGAGTTGTTGATTGAAACTGAGAGCCTTTTTGAAGTTCCGGAGGCGTACACAGTAGAAATATCCTTATATTATGCTAAATCTATACGATGGCTGATTTAAGATCCAGATGCGACCTGATACGCAGCAAGTCGTCACTACCATCCTAGATGTTCACGACATAATTTCCTACTCTCCTCGTAAATATCATATCCGTAAACCCACATTCTACCACCAGGCTCAAACGTGCTCTTGCAATCTGGATCAGGAGTTGCTTTTTCCCGGATCATCTTTTCTTTAATCTTCTCAAGTCCAAGCTCAGCCCACTGTGCCCGCTGTTGATCGCGAATAGTGTTCCATTTCATATCCCGCGCAATCTGAAGCTCTCCATCAGGAAGTGTCATGTCACCCGCATTGCCACGGCTTATATTGCGTAAATGATCTACACGATCCTGTCTAAAGTGGCTCCAAGCATCCATCACCTTCGGTAGGTCTTCTTTCGCCCTCAGATGCCTCACAAACTCCGCCAAACTAGCCGCATCCTCGAACGCCATTCCGGCCCCCTGCGCGGCATGAGGAAGGAGAGCATGCGCCGCGTCCCCCACCAGCGCTACCCTTCCAGAGGTACTAACGAAGCTGGGAATAGAGGGCACTTCGCCCAAGGTCCAGGAAACACAGTTCTCTTGAACCAGAGAAACTAGCGCTCGCACTTCCTCACACCATCCGGATACAAGGCCGCGCAATGTTTCGAGGTTGGCAGGATGATTCCAAGACCCAACAGGTACCCCTTCGCTCGGCCGTGGGACACCAACAACAAGGTTGTATAACTGCTCTGAGGCGACTGTATATGCCAGTACAAACACGTTGGGCCCTACCCATAACTTTGCCTCCGGGGAAGCTATAAAAGGTGCAGTAATGGGATTTGAGAGCATCCGAGACCTTGGAATCACGGCACGGTAGTTATGTTCCCGATAGGCCGTCGGTAACACATCCTTTGATGCCGGCAAGCATCGCCGGGTCCGAGACCAGATCCCATCCGCCGCGATCGTGAGATCCGCCTCAAATACCTCCCCGTCAACCGTATAGACGGTACCAGTCATATCGTCCACAGATTTGACGGACTTAGCAAATAGAACAGATACGTTTGGAAACTCTTTCGCCCGTTCGAAGAGCGCTTTCTGCAAGTCTGGCCTGTAGACCTGCCATTGGGGCCAACCATAGAGCCATGTGCTGGAAGGGTTGTTCATGTTGAAGGTTAACTCTGTATCATCCTCCCAGCGGCGAATAGACAGGTGAGAACATTGGAAGGCAACTTTTTCCAGGGCGGGAGTAAGACCCCATCTGTGCAAAATGCGAGTACTATTTGCGAAGAGCTGAAGTCCGGCACCTAGCTCGCTGAGGGTTGGGTTTGACTCTAGAACCGTGATCTGATGGTTGGGGTTCATGTCTGAGAGTGCTATTGCTGATGCAAGGCCGGCCATCCCACCGCCGATGATTGTGATCTTCAACGGCATGTTTGGCGCGTTGAAAGACATTTTGGCATGCAAATTGTTGCAAGAATGAACTCACGTCTCAGGTGCTGCTGTTGATGGCTCCAGGTGGAGGGATGTAGAAAATTCTTCATAGCTGAGGAAATGAGAACCTCCCCGTGCGAGCATCGGCTTTCGCACTATGTAATAGAGCGCGATGCCTCTCAAACACATATTTTAGGTGGATGCATCGGCGTTAGCGTTATCCTCATTCATACACACCGGGAAGGCATGGGACCGCACGGCGGACGCGTTAGCCTAGTTTACAGTCGAATCCACCTATGTACATTTCCATACGGAGTACATCGCCCTCCCGTCAAGGTCTTGAGGCCTCCGGCAACGGAGCGGGCCGCCGTTTCATTGTCACCTCCTGCACGTGTGGGACCATTTCAGACAAAAAGGGCAAACAGAAAGTTAACAAAAAGACTATAATATACATAGTATGGGCCAGCCGTGGGCTGAATTGTTACACTACCAGGGGGTGTAGGGAGGGACTTACAGAAACTCAATGACTTCATTAATCTATTTGAGTTACAATCAAATTTTTGCCGTATGCCCTCCCTGCATTTTTTGGCGCTGGGATAGAATATCATTGTCGCCGCATTTTGATGCTAGCATAATAATAAATGTACGTAACGGGGTACCCCCATCTGCATTTACCAATCTGGGTGATAATGAACTAGCCATCATCCTATGCGCATGCAGACAAGGAACACGCGGTCGTGCCAAACCCCGCTTCTTGTCTTACTCGATCATGTAGGTGGATGTACAGAGCCGTATGGAGGCTGTGGCCGATCGACGATCTCTCGCCTTAACTTATCCAGAGACTATACGCCATTCAGGTAAAGCCAATCCTTCAGGATGAAACGTAACGGATAATACAAGGTGTATCTTCGGGATTTTCTTCTCAGACCGAGAACACATGTTGCAAAATGCTCGACCATCGTTCTCACTGGCGTTATGATATTCAAACGACTGTTGGGGAAAGGCAAGCGACGATCATATGTTACCTGCTGCGTCCGCAATTCATTTCCCACCCGAAGCGGAAGTACCGGAGCCGATGCATCGTCCTACCAATCAATTCATCCTGCCAAGCTGCTACTTAGATTTGCCTCCATGGACTCTCCCGACAATGGTGGGAATTGTGCACTCTTCTACCTGTTTACAATATGACGGAGCAGAAGCCTCACGCTGTTGCCGCCATCGCTACGAAGGCCGTGATGTCCTCTCTATGGGATAGCGGGTCGTAATCATCTATATGGTGTCGGACTTCGGCTTAAGTGCAGGATGCAGACAACACAGACATCAAGCCGATGCTATACCTAGAGGCCTGTAAGATCTGAAGCTCAAGTCGTGTAAACAGTAGCAAAGATCATACACAAAGAACTATGAGACACACTATTGGGACACACATTTATCCAATGTCCGTCAGTCCTACAACCACTGCAGCGTGATTGACATTGTACAGGCGGTTGGGATACTGGAAGTTCTAGCTCTGACCCAACCAAGAAAGCAGCAGTATAGTTTGGGATGCTTCAATTTAATCTTGTATAGACGCCTGAGTCTCCTGTCTAGTATTTTCTTGTTTATGCGATACCTACGTTTTAGATTGTCTGCATTTTTGTTCCCTTCCGATGCGAAATGCTTCCCATGCAAAATGCGCAACTTATGGACTTCTTTTCGTGTAATATGAGGATCATTGATTCTCCTTTCATGAGCTTTGAATATCCGGTCAGTTGCTTGATGGATCCTGTCTGACGGATTAATTTGCACTGGCTTATACGCTGATCGTACTGAGTTGACGTTCAAACTTAATTACCTTTCAGCTGCACAGGGCCTTAACAATCTTTTTGCCAGGATACCATATTCTAATGTAGCCTCTCGTAAGCGATTCTGGATTATTCTTTGATTCCCGCATTTAGCAAGTTCGTAGTTATATCCTTGTGTAAATTGCGATTCGAGGTCTGGGTGACTCTGATCTAGATTGTATACCCAGTCTGCTCCAATCTATCAATTTCCATGTTGCAAAAGGATAATTTTGACAATATTTTGTACCATAGATGGGCGGGAACGTGATGGTTGGTGTTTAAATACTCGCTTAACTAAGTGTATCCTTCCTTTGTCGAGCAAATACTCCTTCAAATTGGCCCATTAGCGCGCGTTTCAGCTTTTTTGAAAACTTGAACGTATGGCGTTATAAATGCCTGCTGCTTGTTCTAGGAACAGGTCTTTGACTTCCTTTGTCGAAATGGCTGAATTGGATCTGCCCGTCTTTTTCCCGAAAATGGCTATTGTTCCTTTCTGAATTGGTGGCATAGTTGAGGCGACAAGCATTTAAACATAGTACAAAGCGCCAAGTGCAGTAGCATTGACCGTGATTATTGAACCAATATACGAAATCTAATGTAGTCGATTGACATTCAACGTTTGCACCTATAGCCATGCGATATATCCGGGACAGGAAGAGAACACCAGTCCATAAATGACACGGCTCAAATTTTAGTTTCCGCGTCTGCCTCAGCTTTAGATGTGTCTAGTGTCTCTGCGTCAGAAGAGTCACTCTTCTCCTCGTGTCCCTGCGTTCCCAGCTTTAAGAAAGGTATCAAGGCGACCCCCAAGCCGGCTGATGCTGCACAAAACCAGTACGTCGACAGGTAAGGTTTGATTGGACTTGCCGGCCCCTGGTTGCGGACAGAGTTGTAAACAGCAGTCGTGATGCCAAGACTGGTGTTGGCGCAGAATTTGGATGCAGTGTTGAAAATGCCTCCGGCAAGAGACTGGTCAGACGTTGGAAGACTGGACATGACATACATCTATATTTCAAGGTTCATTAGTATTTAAGGAGAAAGGGAGAGACAGCCCTCACATTGACTACATTGAACTCAGTGTCAGCCCCAACAACCATCAGCATTAGCGGCACAAAGTACCAGCCCCAGTAGATGCCATCATCTGGCGTAAAACTCATAATAAGAAACGCAGTCATGTACGCCGTAGCGCCAATAAGCATGAGTAACTTGTTGCTGACTTTGTGCAGAATGAGACCACAGACAATGTTGACCAAGATTCCATTGATAATCATCGGCAGTAAACGAGCTGTGATTTCCAAAGGACTGTAGTGCTTGATTTGTTGCATATATAAGGCCATCCAAAACTCACCGCTGATAAACCCCATGAATCCAAGACATAGAGATCCCATGAGCTAGGTGAGTTAGTCGATTGCAGCTGGGACTTGATTTCAAAGTGAAGCGGGGGTGCATTTACCAGAGAAAAGTTCCGATCACGCCAGACGTAAAGAGGCATCAAAGGAGTCGAATATGTCGATTCCCAGAATAGGAAACCAGCAATAAGAATAACCGCCAAAATCAGCAGCACAATGACATATGGTGTTTTCCAGCCATCGGATGCGTCTCCAGCCGTTCTATGCCTGGTAAGCAGTGTCATACTGAAGCTCATAGCTCGCAAAACTCACGAAAGTGCAGTCGAGAACAAAGCCAGACCAGAGATAATTAGCAACATGCCAATAGGGTCTAATTTTTTTATTGATTGCCAATTCAACTCAGCTTTGGCCTTTGGAGGGTCGCTAGGGACTGTCCAGGCGGCCAACAGGGTAAAAACGGCGTATATCACAGCCAATGTCCAAAGAGCAATTCTCCAGCTACCAACCTGAGACGCAACACCGGAGATAATCATGCCCCCTACATAGCCTAACGGGTTTCCAGCACTGAAACAAGCAAAGGCGCGATTTTTCCGTTTCGAAGGTTTCGAATACACAACCCCCAGCGATCCGACTGCAGGTGGTACGACGGAAGCGCAAAAGATTCCCATGACGCCTGAGAATACATCCATATAAATAGCTCCGTTGGCGAACCCGGCGATTATCAACGCGACCGTAAATGCCGCCATGCTGGCTATAAGCATTATCCGACGGCCGAACATATCAGCCACTTTTCCAAACGCCAACAGGAATGCGCCACTTGTGAGTCTATTTTCCCAGACGTTAAGCTCATATAAGAATGATAAGAAGGGGTCAGAACGTACGAAACGCCGGCAGTAATCCATGTGATTTCGGCAGAGCTCATATTGAGGTCTTCTCCGATGGTAGCAGACACGACAAGAACCAGCCCTTCAAAGAATGAGGTCTGAGCGATAGCCATGGTCGTCGTCAAGACAAATAGGCACTCTTGTAGGGTACTGGAGAAGCATTCGGGGCGGTCATTAGGGTTGCGTAACTGCGCGCCCTCAGGGAGGCCTGATTCTTCCTGTGACGCGGTCATTGTATCTGTATACCTCTATTCTTTGTGGTAGACGTATTGACCTAGTTCTGACTGTCCGCAGTGTATGATTGTTGGGCTGCTGGCTAGGATGACGAGGAGCGCTTAAAGTGTGTATACCTATGTTTACTCAAAGTACTTTAAAGATCTCAATAACGACAGATAAAAATCTTGATCATTAAACTATCTAATTTATTCTGAGCCTAGTTTTTTTCCTCTTTTTTTGCCTCCTTCTCTTTAGAACACTTGGGGGCTAATTCATTCCAAGACAACTTATATAGTCTCGGTGGAATTATAACTGTAAGCACCGACAGACTTCTTTCGCAGCATCAACCTCTAAGTAAATCTTTTTACGTAAAATTCTGATGTGCACTAGGTGGTGACAGACTGAAATCTGACACTCTGTCAAGCATACCCTCGAACGCAAGCGGTCTATAATCAATACCTAGTATATACTATGCTTTGAGCAGCTAAGAATATAGACCGTTACAAGAGTAAAACCTATTTTGGGATTGACTCTTCTTGGCATGGGAATAATCTTGTCAAAAATACTACGTCCTTATAGTAGGCTTAAGTTCTTCTCTCTCTATGGATCCTTTTTTAGTCCCATTACTCAGGTGGGCTTCATACGACATGTAATCCTCTCAGTAGGGGGCCAGGCTGACATACCCACCAGGTCCTGGAAAATCCTTTTCGTTTTTGAACGAATCTGATGTGAGCTTTGGAAGCCTACTCTTAAGAAGTGCTATATAAATATAACATCATTATTTTGATTCTTATTAATAATAGCAAGAGATCATCAATTGTTAGTAGAGGCCTGTCCTGACAATGACACATGCAGATAGAAGAAGTCTATTATAGGGCGTAGTGCGTAGCCCATGTATTATACCCTTACTAATGTAATTGATAACCTTATAACTAGTAGTATTAATTTTGAGCGTACTCAGTGGAGCTTTGTACGCATTAAAATACATTACCGCTCCGACCAGGTCCGGAATGATGGCCCATGTAAGTTTCTTTTCAGCCCTGAGTCCCAAGGTACTACGTAACTATATGTTTGGTGATTATAACCATGTATTATTGAGGAATCGGGTCCACCCTAGATCAAATTTATTTCTTCATCCATCATGTCTACACCAGTAATGGCTTGGCACTGTTTTGCATGAAAACGAAGGGAATTCTAATATTTACTCTGAACATCCATACAGTGCACGGCTTCACACACACACACACACACACACACACACAGAGAGAGAGAGAGGGAACTAGCATAGAGCTTACTTGAAAATGTCTTCCCCCCTAGAAGTGGCAATTTCGAAATTTCAGAATTTTGAAATCGGGTTACTCTATGTCGTTTGTGGTGTCATTTTTCTCTTTGGGTACTGGTGGAAATCCACGAAGCTGGAGAATCCATCTGGGTTACCAGTTATTGGTCGAAGATGGTATGAGATAGGATATGGTAAAGCCAGTGAGCGATTCCGGCATGATTGCTTAGGGCTTGTCAGGACCTGCTTGAAGAAGGTCAGTCGGGCTCCGGGTCTGAGCTTCTGTGTCTCTTCGAAATACGTTTATTCACTATTGGCAGTACGGAGATGCTTTCTACCTCTATACTGATTCTAGATATCGCTTAATTCTCTCGGGGAAGTATGTCGATATGCTCCGCGATGAAAAACGCCTAGACTTCATTACAGCACTGGAGGATGTAAGCAAAACGCCAATCTGGAAAAATCAGAAGCTAACACGGAAATAGAAACTGGTCAACGGTGCGCCTGGTTTTGAGCCGATGAAGTCAATGACAAGCAGTAAAAAGATCATACACGCCGTAACAAAGCATTCACTTAATCGCCATTTGGGTAAGCGCCTTCCAGCCATGGCCAACTTTGCTTTCCAGTTCTGACTTTTATGAAGGAACGTTTATTAAACCCCTTAACGAAGAGTCTAGCTACGCACTTGATCAAGTATGGGGGGATGACCCTGGTAACGCCCATAACTCTCAACGCTGACTACATCTTGAAATTGAGGCTAAGGTTTCTACCAGAATTCCACGATGTTATGTTGAAAGATTCCGTCTGGAAGATATTTGGACGTATCATGTCTAGGACCTTTATAAACGATAAAGACTTTTACCGAAATACAGAGTGGGTGAATGCGAGTTCGGAGTACGTCGAGCTCTCAGCCGTGGCGGGATATGAGCTTCGAGCGTTTCCAAAATGGGCCAAGCCCTGGGTTGCACCTTTCCTCCCTAATTGTCGCAAGCTTAAGTCCCTTTACAAGCATATCAACAAGCTACTGGAGCCTTTAAAGGAAAAGCTAGATCAGCAACCACCGGGCGATGATGCTACAGATCCGCTAAGTTTCCTATATCAAAAGACGGGAGGTCGGTTGGACGAGCTTGCGTCCATGTTAATTGCGCTTTGCTTAGTGTCATATGATGGGGGAGGTGAATTGTTCACTCACGTCCTTCACTCGGTTTTCACGAATAGTCAACTGGTCAATGATCTCCGGTCCGAGATCGTGACTGTGATCGGGAACGAAGGGTTCAACAAGAATACTTTACAGAATCTAGTGCTCATGGACAGCGTGCTGAAGGAGGCCCAACGCATGCATCCTGAGTCCGTGCGTAAGTCTCATCCACCTACATCCCTGAAGCCCTTTTTTAACTATTGATATTAGTCATGATGCAACGAATCGCTTTGGAGGACGTCGTTTTACCCGATGGACTCATTATACCCAAAGGGACTGCACTTTTTGTCTCCGCTTGTCACATTATTGACGGATCAATCTGGCCTGATGGCGATAAATTTGATGGTTACCGATTCTTTAATCTACGCCAGAAAAAGGATCCATCAAAAAGCCAAGTATCATATAACTTTACGTCGACGTCTCCAGACCATTTTAGCTTTGGTCACGGATCACAAGCGTGCCCGGGAAGGTTCTTTGCATCATATATGCAGAAGATACTGCTGTGTAATATTCTGATGAAATATGACGTTTCGGTCACTATTCCTGATGAAGGTGCATGGTTTCAACGCGGGCAGACTCATGTGGCTCATCCGGGGCTTAAGGCGCGTGTCCGGCGACGGAAAGAAGAGATTGAGCTGTGAGCAAAAGTTCTATATTGTAAAGGGCCATGTACTCTATGAATTGTTAACTAGCAAAACCCAATAGGCTTCATGTCATTGCTTTATATCTTAGGATTCGTTCATAGGTTATACCTCTTTTTTTAAACTGTTCTCTGTTGATCCGTTCTTACATCACAAAACGACTGCCACGCTTTTTATTTTGTAGGATTAGCCAAAATCCCTATGGCTTACTGTCACATTGTTCATTCCTACAGTACTACTAGGGTAGCCTTTCTTGAAGAAACTAAGCATACAAGATGAAAGGAAGCAGAAGCTCTTACACGCTCGCTCGCTACGGCTTTCATATGGTGCGGAGAGCCCGCAGCGGTGCCGTATCAGGCACTCGTGAAGCTCGGAGGGACAGCTCGGAGGGAAAGCCCGCTGCTAGGGCTTACTACGTAGTAAGGCAACAACGTGAGATCCGGAGCGGCACCATTTGAGGGCGAGCAACAAGCAACATAATGCGTACGACCGTAACAACAACCTATCCAACTGTCACCGCTGAAAGCCTAGTAGCAAAGGTCAGACCTCGCGTGAACCTCGCCCAGGTCCCTTATTTTAGACCTTCGACCCGACCCTAACTCTTCGCGAAAGCAGCGCTTCGGTGACTCGAGGGTCGGGGCGAGGTGTGGTACTGAAGTCTCGAACTTGAAGTCATCGGAGAAGGCACTGGATGGGTGTACATAGTAGATCGCGATGCTGCATGCTGTAATTGCCATTAGTCATAGATTCCATACGGCTTCGTACATCTATCTCAGTAAGGCAAGAAGCGGAGTTTGGCATGGCTGCATAAGAAAAATTTTCCTGGTCTCTGTATGCATGGGATGAATATTCCGTAGTCTCTAGATTCAGTGAACATCGATTACAGATATCTGATTACTATGTACGTCATTGCTCTGCTACGACTCATGTCGCACGTCCCCCACATATTACAGTACAGATACAACAGCGGCTGAGCGGCCCGCTGCGCTGCCGCTCTTATGATCGACCCCAGTGGTATCCATCGTACGGTGGGCCTTACATGGTTCAGATACCAATCATTCTGCCGCTGATGGATCAATAAGCTCGTATTCTGTAACCACTAGTGGGTGCAGATAACATGACCATACTAAAA
>JACVQZ010000041.1:84479-96601 GCA_019828575.1 Talaromyces thailandensis | reverse complement strand
GTTTTAGGAATCAGTCTTTTATTATTAAATATTATATATATTAATAGACTTATTATCCTAGGGCTGTCAGACTGCTCTACTATCTGTCTATGCTTTTGTGATACGGACCGTAGTAAACCGACAATTAGAAAGGCCATGATGCGAACGAAAGGGGTGGGATGGGCTCACATTTAGGCCTGCAATGATAACGACCTGATCAACCTGTTTGGCAATTTCAACGGCTTTTGCCAATTCTTTTTCTTCGTCCATCTGAAACTGGCAGCCTATTCGAATCCCTCCACCGGCTACGGAGTCTGCTCCTGGGCCTGGAAGTAAACTAGTTGCAATAGAACCAAATTCAACTCTAACAGTGTAGGAAGATCCCTTCTTGAGTGTTATGGTACCATAAATCTCGGTCGTGCCATAGCCGAAGAAACTGCCGCCGGCGACTTGCTCAGTCGCAGCATCGACGACAAGATCATCATCCACGAAAAGCTTTGCTGTTCCTGCGACGCTAAGACTGAAGATGTAGTCTCCATCCGCGTCAGGTGTCAAGGTACCTATGAAATCCGCATACCACGCCCCCCGGTGGTCATGAGGAAGTAATTTAGGCACGTAATCAAAGAGATACATGTCGGTGTTTGTAATTGTGATTTCATCTATGCTCTGTCGTGACGCCCCAGTGGAAGGTGAAGAAGCATAGACGAACATTCTCATATCTTTAACCATGTCGGTGATTTGAGGGAGCTTTTTGAAGGCTGTGCAACCAAAAGAATGCAGTACCTCTCCCTGTGCTTGAGATGAAATGCCGTCAAAAGGCGTGACGGCGTAATATGGGTATAAGCTTGCACTACCGCCTCCGGAATAAGCTGCGATCTTTGCACTTGGGCCAATGATGGCAATCTGAATGTTATCAGAAGTTTCGCGTAAGAATAGGTTTGAAGAGACCTACGGATTGATCTTTTCGGAACGGAAGAACGCTGTTGTCATTTTTAAGAAGAACAATTGAATTCGCAGCAAGCTCTCGGAGGCGTTGTGAGGTTTCACTGGTATCAATTGTCATTTCGGGAGCATTTGACGGTATCTTTAACGGTAGAACTTTGTTGATAAAGGCTAGGATCCTTCGAACGCTGACATCAATGTCATCGACGGTGAGTTTGCCACATACGAGCGCATGATTTATTAGACTTCCTCTCATAAGAGTTGGACCAGGCATCTCCAGGTCTAGCCCTGCCTTGAGAGCTTCTGCCGTTGAGTATGTTCCGCGCCTAAAGAGTTAGTTGATCGAAACCATTGTATCACCTGGGTGAAAACACTCACCAGTCACTCATTATCAAACCATCAAATCCCCATTCATCCCGAATAATACCTTGAAGCAAGTCAGGGCTTTCACTCACATGCGTCCCGTTGACTCTGTTGTAGCTCGCCATATATGCCCACGGCGCAGCTTTCAGTTGGGCAATCTGGAATGGCAAGGCGTAGATCTCCCTGAGCGCTCGTTCGGTCACCCGCGAATCCTGGCTCATTCGTTCGTGTTCCTGCTCATTGCATACAAAGTGCTTCAGAGTCGCTGCAACACCTTTACTCTGAATGCCTGATATAGCCGCTGCAGATATGCAGCCAGCAAGCACCGGGTCCTCGCTAAAGGACTCAAATCCTCGTCCCCCAAGGGGAGAGCGTTGCATGTTAGTTGTGGGACCCAGAATGACAGAGACGCCCTTAGCAAGAGCCTCTTCAGCCTGTAGTTCTCCAGATCGTCGAATGAGGTCGACATCCCACGTCGCAGCTAGCGCTGTACCGCACGGTAAGCATGCTGCTGGGGTACTGTTGAACATCTTGGTGCCACGAACGCCATTTGGTCCGTCGGAAACCCTCACCGCAGGGATTTTGAGACGGTCAATACCATATAAATGCCAGTTGTCGGTGCCAGAGAGAAGATTGATCTTCTCTTGAAGAGTCAGTTTATCCAGGACTGCGTCGACATCTATGGTATGTTGTGCTTCCATCGTGTTTTCTGTTTGGTTTTTTTTTTAACCCGGTGGACTCAGATGTATGCAGAGGTCTCAAAAACAAGACAATATTTACATGCAGACATATATAAGCTTGGGTATGCTCAATATTGAGCTCGTACTTAATTTCCACAACAGAGTTATCCACAACGGGCATTGTACGGGCGACTTCGCCGTGCGGGCGAAGATAGTTAGGCATCCCATTAACTAGTTATTATTTATATTGACACGATAGCTGACAAACTTTTTCTCCACGGATATACTTATCCAGCATGAAAGGATCTTTGGCACACTTGCCGTAGAAGCAAGCTCAATGTCAAGATTTCTACATGGTATACCTATGAAAATATGTCTCCAGAGAAGGCAGCACCACAGAATTGGGAGTGCAAGAAAGGGCTCAATATTTGTTAGCAGCCCTTTGTAAGGCGCTATAGCGAGCCCGCAATACGTTTTTGGTCCAGCATTTTCATTAATCGCTGAACTGCTTGTGGCCCATAGGACGCCAATATACTACGGGCGGTTTCGACAAAGGTGCGTTCATTCGCAGCAGTGATGCCTTACACTGCGTGAACTTGGATACCCCGGCTGAAGGTCTGACCGTCAGCAAATACCCGGAAAGGTTTTTTTGCGAGCCAGATGTGCCGGATGAATTCGCTGAATGGGCGATCGCGCAGCTGCGTCCTCAGAGCATGGCCGCTACCGATGACATTGTTCCACCTCAGGTCTGGCAGGATAAGGCGTCCAGCGTTCAGCCAGGCTAGATCAAGTGCGCGGCCGATCAGGCCATCCCTTTTGAAGAGCAGGACAAGATGATTGAAGGAGCCGGTGGGAAGGAAAGATGGGTCACTCGCACATTGGAAGGAGCTGGTCATAGTCCCTTTCTGTCACGACCTGATGAACTTGCTGCAGCAATTGATGCGATTGTGAAGGAGTTTGAAGCCAAGCTGCAATAATGTCTGTCAACATCTATTATTTTAAATAAAATACCTACTGGCATGACAAGTAAATATTCATTTCACTACTTTCTAGCTAAATATTCCTTCACGACTTCCTCCAAATTCTCCTGCGGCAAGCCCAACTTCTCATTCCACAGACCCTTTGTCGTGGAAAACTGTGTCAATCCTCCTTTCCCATAGAAAGCGCCGGCGATCATAGCCAGAACGCCCATCGGCTGCCCAGACTTTAACTGTTCAGCTCCATCTGTCCACAGTGCCTCGACAGTGCTTTCCGAGACTGTGAATTTCTTTTGTGCTGCCTTTTCAATAGCTGCCAGGACACGATTTTGGGTGACCGTGAAACTGTTTACGTAGATGTATTGATTCTTGGTAAGCTCTGGCTTCTTCAAGCACTTTGCTATGGCTTTGCCGACTTGAGAGAGATTTGTTGCTTCGTAGGAAATGTCGCCCCCATCGAATACGGTGGCAGTGCCCGCGGGGATATTCAGGCCTCCAAAGCCAGGGATGTTTAGACCCCAGTCGAACATTGATCCTGAGACTACCGCTGTCCATGAGATGTTGTCTTGCTTCGTCTTCAAATAGTCAAGAGTCTGAATTTTATCCTCAAGGAAGGGGATATATTCCTGCGCAGAAGGGTCTGAAGTGTCGATGCCGTATTCCGAAGGGAAGAAAACCTTTACGCCGGCCGCAATGGCAGCATCAATAAGAGACTTCTGGAGTGTGAACACCTCGCCGGGTGTTATGCTGCCAATTGTGCTGATGATTGCATCTTGGTCTTTGAAAGCTTCACGTAGTGATGCTTCGGAAAATTCGGATTTGATATGTGTTACACCTTCAGGTAATGTTGCCTTTGATGTCTCGCGAGTGATACCTGTGACTTGGAATCCCTCTTCTAGCAGGGCCTTGACTGTTGAGCTTCCGACACGGCCACTTGCGCCGACGACGACCACTTTTTTGATAGTTGAATCGGACATGGCTGATAAAGAGAAAGGGGATATCTGCTTTGGAGAGACACTAGGTTGCTGTATGCTCCTATGATGCATACTAGGAGGGTCACATCAACCGTGGATTACTTATAGTCCAAGAACACTTGTCCATCCGTGATTATATTGCGCATTGTTCGCCTGCGAAGGTTGCGACTTCGTTGATGATTAGTAAACAACCAACCTCACTTGTGAAGTATATCCATGGATTGCTACATGGCGCAAAACAATCCATACAGCATGCCACGTTCTGGACTAATTTAATGTAACTTCCTCCAGCCTCAATGGGTCAAGACTTGATCTTGATTACTAACCTGGTCAACTTTTAGTCTTTTTGCCTCGGGATGCTCCATCTCTGATATCGAGCTGTCGATTTGAAATGTAATTTTCACGTAAACCTAGACATCGGAATGTTTTTCCAAAAAGTCCTGCGGATACTAGGTATTCAGCAAACTCAGGGTCTTTTTCATGATGAGTGGCGCTCATATCACGATCAGTAATCACGAGTATGTGTCTTGATGTGGTAGTCCTGACTGAGCCACGTATATAATACCTCCATATTGCCGTAGAATCTGACACGATTACCATCTCATCAAGCTTACTAACAATGGCCTCTTCTCTACAAGTCGACGTCTACGTCGCACCCGCAATACCCGCAACAACCGGCTTCGACGACGACCCATCCAAATCCCAATGGTCGCCAATATCATGCACTCTAATCCAAGGCCCCAAATCAGCCGTGCTGGTCGATACACCAATTACAATAAAACAGACTGAAAAGCTCGCAGAATGGATCAAGGCAACTCTGGCTCCGGGCACGAAATTGGAGTACATCTATACCACGCACGCGCATGGAGATCATTATTTTGGAAATCCGATTATTCTTGACCGGTTTCCGGGAGCGAAGTGCGTTGCGACGGCTTCTGTGGCAGCGGGTATAGAGAGGACGCTTGCTGCGTCGATACCGATATGGCAAGGGTGGTTTTTGGATGGTCAGATTCTAGCAGAGAAACAGACTGTCCCAGAACCTCTCCCGGATAATAGCGAACTCTCAATTGATGGACATAGCCTCTTTGGGATTGACGTTTCGCATTCCGACACAGAAGCCTCGTCCTTCTTGCACGTTCCTGATTTAGGCCTCGTTGTAGCGGGCGATATCGTCTATGGCGATTGTTACCAATACCTCGCCGAGGCCACTACCCCGGAGAAGAGAAAAGGTTGGCTCGATGCATTGGACCAGATTGCCGCATTGAAGCCAAGTATTGTTGTACCTGGACACAAACGAGCTTCTCAGGTCGATGGACCGTACTTGATTGACCGGACGAGGGAATACATCCACACATTCGAGCGGGAACTGGAACGACTGAAGGATGCGGATCAGCTTGAGCAGGCTATGAAGAAGAAGTACCCTCAGAGATGGAATGGATTTATTTTAGATAGAAGCTGCAAGAGTTCCGTTGCTGCTCTGTAAATTATCTTTCAAAAGGGATAACTCTAGGGTTACAAATTAGGGCTTGCGAGTGCTACTACCGGTAACCCTAATCTTATCAAGAATCTTATCAACTTCATCAACCTCGCTCTCATTTCTATCTCCATCTTCATCTACATGTACACTAAAAATATGACCTAAAGCCAAAGTAGACACTCATCTACTATTTACACGACTAGGGGCTACGGACGGCATGACGATGAAGCATGACTTCCGCCGCTGCGACGCTCGGACAGCGCCTGTTGGATGAAATCAAAGAAGAGTCTCTTGACGAAGTTTGTCTTCATCTTCCCTTCGCAATTAGTACAACGACTGAGTATAGTATAGTTATTGCGCGACTTACGAAATCAATTCCCATCTCCCACAGAAAAGACTTTTTTCGGAATCAAGGATCTCGATGAGTTATTAAACGTTTTTCTGGGTCAATCCATCTCGGGAAACGACGCGAACAACCAAGTCCACCATGCTCATCCGCCACCCCTCCCTGCTTCCTCCAAGCAAAAGAGAAAGAAGCCCGTAATAGAAATATCAAGCCCCAGCTCCGGAGGCGGGAAATCGCAACTCGTTTATTACTTGATTGCCATGAGCGTTCTCCCCGCGACATTTCACGGATACAAACTCGATGGTCGAGAGGGTGCTGTCGTGCTTCTCGATACAGACGGACGACTCGACGTCCAGCGACTATACGAAATTACTGAAGGTATCGTCCGACACGCTATAGACGGCACCGATGCTGCCACTGACTCGGCAGACGAAATTGCGACGATGGTCCACAACGCAATGCAACACATCCACATCTTCCGTCCCCAAACCTCTTCATCTCTCCTCTCAACCCTCCAATCCCTCTCCACCTACCTCCTTTACCACCCCCGAGTAGACAGATCCAGGCCACTACACGGCATATTCATCGACAGCCTAAGCGCATTCTACTGGCCCGACCGTCTGCGCGACGAAATCGCTCGAACCAGCGAAATCGGGCGTTCAGCCGCAGAGATCCAACGAAGTCGCGAACAGCGCATGACGTTTTATATGAGCCTTCTCTATGCTGATATTGCGGCTGAGTTGAGGAGGTTGCAGGGCGTGTTTGAGTGTGGGGTTGTGTATACGACTTGGGGGATTACGCCTCGTCCATCCTCATCCTCATCCTCCTCTTCAGGTATAGGGAGAGGATATGGGAATAGTATATATGCAGGACCACCAACATTCAAACCTCATCTTCCGCCACCATGGAACTCGACGTTCCCTGACTTGAGGCTCGTGGTTCAGCGGGATCATGTGCGGACGTATCCCGCTACGTCTACGGTGGGTGAATGGGAGCGTGATGCGCCGATTCGGCAGTCTGTGGTGCGCAAGGGGAAGTTTTCAGCTTGGGTTGATACGAGCAACATAATTGCGTGGGCGGGTGGTGACGTTGTGTTGAGTGCGTTGAGAAAGATGCCGGATAATGGGGGGTTCCCTTTCTGGGTCAGGGAGGATGGTGTGTTTATGGATGATTTGATGGATGATGTTACTTGAATCAATTGCTACTATGTTGAATAATAATGAATGAGAAATGATTCAAGAATGGTATTCAGATGGTAACTCTAATCGTAGAGACACTCGTGCAAATGAGCCGCCTGCATGACGAAAGAAAATGTAATATATACTACGTACAAGAAGGTAGGTGGAATGAAATCTCTGATGTGTCGATTATTTGACTTCATGTTTGTCGTCAAATGGACTTGATGATCGTTGTGTGGTGGCTTCATGAGCAATTGCATCTTCTAACATTCGAGTCGAACCTATGCTGGTTCTTTGTCGGGAGCCATGATTGCCGTCCATGCTGGCGCGCGAGGTGGATATGCCCTCAGTCGCTGTTGATGGTGCGATGCTCGTGGCGGTGCTGACAGTTACTCTGGGGGTTCCAGCTGCATTCGAGTCTGCGAATGGGCCTTCTTTGGGCGATGAGAGTGCAATCTGAATATTGTTTGCGGCATTGATATGGCCCTTTTCATTGATTTCGTCATCACTGTCATCGTCTGACGAATCATCAAATGTCGATTCCTGGTTGTTGAATTGTTTGCCCCGAGAGTGAGATGCAACCGATTCCGAATCATCCGAATGAACCTCTTCTTCTGAGACTGTAGGTACCTTGGGCTTTGATCCTGATGCCTTGACGTTAACCGGGCGAGCGACAACAGACCGAGCGACAAATGGACTGAGTTGCGGTTTCATCTTGCCGGCTTTTTGTAGTTGAGCCTCCGTAATGGCTGGCACTGCTGGTGCATCGATGGTACGCAACGAAAGCGAATCACTCGGTGTGCTGTTTCCTGTTTTGACGCTAACCACGGCAGCTTTAGCAGCACGAACCTGTTGGGCGGGAATAGGGCTGACGATGGCATCGTGTCGGTAAATCGTCGTGGCAACACTGCTTCGGGCGAGACTAGTAGCAATACTGCGGCGGTCACTGGTCGCAGTATATCGCGAGTCGCGGAGATCGCGCGGTGTGAACAGATACTGGTCGCTGCTGTAGGTCGAAGCGTGCGTGCTGGGAATGGCGGGAACGGGAGGAACCAGCGTCCCTGGAGTTTCCGGGGGCGAGCGGTTGGTGACACCTGGAATATAAGCGATTTGAATGACGTTCGAAGCACGAGTGAGAACCGTCGATGCAATAGACTGCATAGATCTGCTGCGTTCATGACGGATCGAAGGTTCAGCGGGCTGCTGGGCGGCTTGTTCCTGGCGTCTCCTTCGAATCACAAACCACCAGAAGAGGAAGACACCGATCGCGATAGCAGCAAGACCACCGACAACTCCTCCTGCAATGGCCCCAGTGTCCGAGCCGCCACCGGAGCTAGGTGTGGATGTCGACGTTGACGCTGCTGGCAGGCAGGATACGGTCGGGCATTGTGTACAGGTCCGACTCGTTGCGACACAGGTTTCGTCGGGGGCACAATTGCAGAGCTCTGTGGTGCATGTAACGCAGCTACGGAATGTGAGGTGGTTGGAGAAATCTCGGAGGACTGCAAGAGTAAGCGAATATACAAAGAGTTGTAAGAGAAGAGGCATACCGTGTGTGGAAGTCATTGTGACAGGTATCAATAAACAAAAACAGAAATGCAGTGACAGATGGTCGTAAATTGAGTGGATATTCGTCGCCGGTCTACAGCGGTAATAACGAGTGTGGTATATGTATAAGAATGAAGGCACGAGACGTCAAGCCTCTGTAGCCTGTGATGCTAGGTCGGGTCTGAAAGGCGAAGTCTGGATTCCACCACGGCGTATCGTCGCTCGATTGTCCGTGAATCGAAGTTTAGCCGGCAAAGCCCATGTCTGACTGCAATCCGATAGAAGATGAACGCGACACAAGATAAATGGAAAGTGGCGCGGTTGAATCGGCGGGAGGCTGTCAAACCCAAGAGGCGGAGGTGAGACGCAGGGGATGATGAAGTTCTGAAATAGGAAAATCGGTCGGTTGGCGGTGTATGGAAACAAGCTGTCGCAAAGTGAACCGGATGATAAACGTTCGTCTTTGACGAAGATGGACGAAGAATGTATAGGGGGAAAACGAGTGACTGTGGAAGAAATGGTCGATGTTGGCTGTTTGTTTGTTGTTTGTACCTGTGTAGTTTGAGAGAAGAAGAAGAGGAGTTGGGTCTTTGAGCAGCCTGAGCCAGGGCAGGCGGGCCGGTGGGGAAAGAGCGAAAGAGCGAAAGAGCGCAAGGGCTTGGCCGGCTCCGCTAATTTTAGCCGCTTAAGGCCAGGCCAAAGTCAATACATACCGCCACGGCTTTTCATGTCTTTTAGCCACACAACTGCTCCCTAGCTGATGTTCAACGTAGGAAACCCTAATTTCCACCAGACTTAGAAGACTACCGCCACGCACCCCCACGAGGCATCTGTGTATTACTTACTGTGTGTAATTGTAGTGTATGACGACTGGGAGCGGCTGATGGTACGAAGCCACGTCGTGTGCACTTCGTTACATAACTAATAGTCTTACACGATTAATAACCACGTCTTGTGGAATACGAGTATGCGCTCAAGAGGAACTCTGCCATACAAGATCAGCGACTGATGTTATCGTAACTAGTTAAGCATAGTTGCAGTTGCAATTGTTCTCCCGTCTTCAGATCAGAAGATGAAACGTCGCTTGGCCAGACTCATGCACATGCCGTCCTGAGGCATCCCAGACGTCCCGGCCGTTTGTCTTGTCTACTTCTGGCAGGGATCATCGTGCTAAGATGACTTACATACTATGTACGTACGAGTATCTACGTACGAGTATCTCCATATGGAGGATTCGGCAATTCCTGTAAGGCATCCTTTTCCCTCTTCCTGGCCACTTCTTTGACCGTTCCTTCATCCTCAAGCTAGCTATCCTTCTCACACCGTAGTGGCCATACTCTGTACAACACCTAAAATCAACATTCATGACCCAAGGGCCAAGGGGAATGAAGTCTACTATGTACATAGTACGGAGTAAGTACTAAGACAACTGAGTCTGAAGCGGAGACCAGCGGGAACGGAGATTGCGCCGACGCTCCCATCTAGCCAATCACGGCCTTTTCTCTGTTACCACCCTATCCATGTGGCGCCGACACTTGCCTATTTCTGGGCTAGCGGGCGGTCTCATTTACCCCTGGACTAGCCATCCCTGTCGATGTGTATTTTATCCGTATCAGATACCATCGGGATACGGTATGTAATTGTACAGGGATGGTTACGTACATTGAATATGAGTCTAGACCTTTTGACGATTTGCTTTGACGGACGATCATTTATCTGAGATGCTCGGAGAAACCCAGACAGAGGCATAACTTACATGTATGGTTGAACTCGTGTCATCCTTCTGCACCTTTAGTCGAACCCGGTGATTGTGGATACCTAGATATTGATATAGCTATGTGCTACAAGCAATGTTCACACGCTATCATGCAGCAGCGTCTTCTACAGCAATCCTCGCATCTGAAACGTGAAGAATGGGTAGGTGTCTGAAGCTCTCTTTGACTCAAAAATATCTAACATCTCGATGCCACTGGCTGTAAATCAGCCGCTCAAAGATTCCAGTCTTACTTTATCTTTTGAAATGCTGCAAGTTCCTCTTCAGAGGTGTACTCCTTTATCGTCGGCGTGAGTCCCAGCAATCTCCCCGTCAGCGCAAAAGCCGCCTGCATCTTCCACGGCACCCACCAGCGCAGCGGGCCCAACCACGTCGCAGTGGGAAACCACACAAGAGCCGACGCGGTAACATGCCTGCGAAGAGTCAAATCAAAGTCTTCTAATCAGGTAGGGCGAGAACTTACTGTGTAAGCATAATCTGAAACGGGTTCAGCGCGACCTTTTTCTCATGCACGTCGCTGACGTACATGAGCAGGTTTTTGAAAAAGACTCGGTCCATCATCTCATCCACATCCTTTGGATGCGCCCAGAGCAATAGGATGGTATCTTCAGGGAGGTCCGGGACCGGCTCAAAGGTATGAGGAACCCATGGCTTAATCTCATGCACCCCATCTGCTGAGGTCCAGAAGCGTTTGGTGACTGACCATCCTTCGATCGTCGCGACTTTGCCTTGGAGAACCTCAAAGGACTCTGATTGATCAAAATGGAGGTGGAGCGGTGGTGTCTGAGGATGACCACTCTTTTTGCAGAGCGGGTGGTCGTGCTTGTATGTTGTTCGCATCAAGACTCTAGATTGAGGTCAGTGGGGAGTAATGGAAGACAACTGCTGATTTGAGACTGACGTTGCGTCCCTGGAGGGATGTGGCTGCAAGAATTCCAAAATGAAACTTCCTTCGAACAGACTCCATGGGCCACCGATGACTGGCTCATCGAGGGGAGTCTTCTGTGCGGCCATGATTCCGCTTGTCGCAATATGCAGAAATATGAAGATATCACAGCAAATTCTAATGATTGCTGTTGATGATACCTTTCTCTATTGAAAATTTTGTGACAACGAAGTTGGGACAATGAGTATATAACCTCATAGCCATGTAGAGTACGGAGTAGAAGGCATCATTTACAGGCCCAGCCACAATAGAGCTCCTTATAGAGTGCTTGTACGTACATTCTTTGCGCTAGAGATCGCCTGTTATTCCCTTAAAACTTAAACATGATTAGTGTCAGTATCTAAAAAGTCAAAGATTCCTCACCTAGGAATTGATGATTGCGGCTGAAAAAGTTAGGGCTTTTTGGCCAATCAGTACTCCGTACTTTGTGTTGGCATAAATAATCTTTGTGTGTTTCTGCCATACGTTTCCGCCTTTATATCAGATTGCTATACATAAAGACAGATTTAGTATTTAATATAGCTCTTTAATTAAATTGCTTCATATTAGAGTTACAAGAAATTAATATTTAAAATAAAAATATTGGTATATAAATAATAAATATAAATAGAAAAAGATTTCTACTATTAATATAATTATTAGTTAAATTATATAATTAAGTAATATTCTTTCTCTTTTTATAAATCTTTATATATTAATAGATTATAAATCTAGAGAATTATTCTCTAGATATTAAATTAATATTAATCTATTATTTATTAATAATTATATCTTACTATTTCTCTATTTATATTTTTAAATTTATTTAATTATTTTTAAAGCTATAACTCTCTTAAAGATAATCTTAAATAAATTACTATTATTAATTAGACTATTATTATTATTCTGTACCACTATGTCCAGCTAGGGACGCCCGGGATAATCTGTTGTAATTTTTT
>JACVQZ010000041.1:387-84024 GCA_019828575.1 Talaromyces thailandensis | reverse complement strand
AGCGGTTACCCGCTCGACCATCCGGTCTATTAATTAGACTAGAAAATTAACTTATCTAATCTAAAAAACTTATTATAAAGCTTAAAATAAAATATTTTTATTATATTATTATAGAAAATTATAAATATTTAATTATATTAGATAATTTAATTTTTAGAGAAAATAAGATTTACTTATATACTTAGAAAGACTTAAAAGAGTTAAATTTAATATAAAAAAAATAGAAAGAATAGAATAAAAATAATAATATTATAATTAATATTATTCTTAGCGCTTTATTATAATTAATTTAATATAAGATTATTACTTAAAATTTAAGAAATTTTTATAAATTAAATAAATTTCTAAATAAAATTTATAATATTATTTATAGTATATAGTTCTTTAAAGATTTATAACTAATTATTTATATTTAATATAATAATTATAAAAATTTTAATAATTATTATATTAAAATGTCTAAAGCTTTAAAAAAATTTATTTTAAACTTATTATAAGAAAAAAAATTATTTAAATTTATTAAAATTTAATTTTTACTTAATAATCTAGAGAAATTTTAGAATATTTTTTTTTATTTTTTTTTTAATAGTTATTTTAATAAAGCTATTATTATTATAGACTTAATTACTTTAATTTTTTTATAGGAAGAGATATATATTAAATTTTATAAATCTAAAATAAATTAAGTAAAAATAAAAAATATTTATTCTAATAGAAATAAAAATAATAAAAATAATAAAAAAAATAAAAAGAATTTATTAAATAAATATAATAAAAATTATAATTATTATTATAAGTATAATTATAAAGAAAAAAACTATTTTAAAAAAAAAAATAATAAATAATAAAAAAAATAGTAATAAAAGTCTATTAATAATTTAAAAAAATTTAAATCTAAAAAAGATATAAATAGTAATAATTATAATATTAAAAAAAATATTTTTTCTATAAAAACTAATAAAATTAATTTAATAATTTTAGATTTTACTTCTTTAAAAAAAGAAGAATTATTTTTAATTAATTTATATAAAAGCTTATATTTTAATTATAAATATATTTTTTATAAAAATATTTCTAATAAAAAGATAAATTTAATCTTTTTATATTATAAAATTATAAAAATTAATAAAATTAAGCTTTTTATAAATAAAATATTATTTTTTTATTTAAATTAGTTTATTTAAATATTTTTAATTATAGCTATAAAAGCTATTTTTAAAAATAAAATTATTATTAATATTATTTATTATAATTATCTAGATAAGAATAGCTAAATTTTTAATTTTAATATAATAGATTTTTTTATTTAATCTCTAGATTATTATATTAAAAGCTTAAATAAGTCTTATAAATATATAATTTATATAGCTATAAATTAAATTATTTATTTAAAGTTTTAAAATAATATTATTTTATATTTATTATATTTAAATAATTATATATATAAAGAATAGCTTACTAATTATTTTTATATTTTAGAAATAGCTATTAATTTATTAAAAATAATTTATTTTAACTAGAAAGATTATAATATTAATTTTTTTTTTAATAATATAATTATTATAAAAACTATATCTAATAAAATTATTAAATATAATAATATTATAAAAAATAAATATCTTTTATATATTTATAATAATATAATAAATTCTTTATTTATAATAGATTTAATACTTATAATTTATAATTTATTTATAAATATAGCTATTAATTTATTAAATATTATTTTTATAATTATTATTTCTTATTTATTTAAATTTATATTTTATTATAAATATAATTTAGCTCTAGTAGAAGATTTAATAAATAAAATAAATAAAATAAAAATAAATATAATTATATAATATTATTATTTTTACTATTTATTAATTTTAAATATTATATATACTTTAAAAATAGTTAATAGGATAGATATTAAAAAACTTAATATTTTAAAATATATTTATATTCTATATTTTAAAATAAATACTATAATAATATAAAATTATATATAGATAATATTAGTTATAAAATATAATAATTATATCTTTCTTAATCTTAATAGTAATTATATTAATATATTTAATTTATATAAAGAAGACACTTATTATTAAATATTTTTTATTAATTAATATAATAAATAAATAATAATTTATTTTTTAAAAATTAAAAATAAAATTTTCTCTTATATAAAATATTATATTAAAAAGAAAAAGTATATAAGCTTTTTTATTAATTAATTCTATTTAGATTAAGAAGAAGAGTTTTTAAATAATAAAATCTTTTATTAAATTTATAAAAATAGTATTATTTAAGAATATTTTATTATATATATTTATAGTTAAAATATTATTTTAGAGTATATTAATTATATTATTTTAATTAAAATATATACTATTCTTAATAATAAGATTATTCTAAAATCTATATAGATAGAAATTATAAAAGAAATTATTTTTATAAAAAATATATTTTTTATTTATAATAAGTCTAAAGTACTATTTAAAATATATTATAATAAAAAATCTAATATTTTAAAATTAATAATTCTTAATTTTAAAGATTAATATATAATCTTATCTAAAATCTATTTTAATAAAAGAATATTAAAAATTAATATATATTTTATTTTTTATTATTTTTTTAAATATATAAATCTTAGTAAGTAATTTATTATTTAAATATTAAAGATTAAAAAAATTAAGCTTATTTAAAATATTAAATAAATTAAAAAAATTAATCTAGAGCTTTATAGCTTATTAAATAATAATTATAATTAATTTATATTTTTATTAGCTTTATTAATAAATAATTATAATTCTTATAAGATTACTAGTAATATTAAATTAGATAAGAATATAGATTTTATTTATAATAATAATAAAAAAGTGATTTATAATATAATTTTTATTATTTTTATTATTTTTATAATTTTTATAATTTTTATAATTTCTATTATTTTTATAGATTTTATAATTTTTCTAGTTAATAAGATAAAAGCTATTTTTATTAAAAATAATATTTTTTAGTTTTTTTTAACTTATAGCTATCTTAGTAAATTAATTAATAAATTTTTAAATTATTAATAAAGTAATACTATATAGCTTATTCTTTAAAAATAATACTATATAAATATTAAAAATATTATTATTAAAAATAAATATAATTCTATTATTAAGTCTAGTATTTATAAAAAAATAATAGCTTTATCTAAAATTATATAATAATAAGCTATTATAAAAATAGAATATAATAATCTTATTATTTAAAAAATTTAGTATTTAGAGAAATTACTAACTAATTAATATATTTTTAAAAATAAATAGATTTATAAAATTAAATTAATAGCTAATAATATTATATTATATTTTAAAATTAGATAGATTATAAAAAAATATTCTTAAATTATTAATATTAATTATAATTAAATTTTTTCTTTTACTATATATTTTTAATTAGTATAATTATTTTTTATATTTATTATAATACTTAATTATTATTATATTAAAATAAATACTAAGCTTACTTTCTTATAAGATATTTTTAGTAATAGTAAGATTATTTATATAAAATAACTATTAAACTTTTATAATAAATTAGATCTTTATTATTATTTATTTTTATTTTTTTATAGTTTTAAATAATTTATTTATTTATAGTATTAATATTTTTATTATAATTATATAAAAATAGATTTATTTTCTATAAAAGCTAATAAGTGTTTTTTTATTTTTAAAATAAGAATACTATTAATATTTTATATAAATAATATTAAGATTATTAGACTAAATAAAATAATTATTAAAAAAATATATATTATTTTTAATAAAAAATTTAATATTTTTTTTATTAACTCTACTTTATATTATTTTAATATAAAAATAAAGTATAATATTAAAATATATATTTTAATACTTTTTTAATATATATATTTTTAATATATTATTAATATTTTTAATCTTAATTCTATTAAAACTATTATTATACTAATAGAGAAAGGCTTAAAACTATTTAAAAATATTAAACTAATAGATAAAAAGCTTAAAAAGCTTTATAATATAAGAATTAGATTAGTTATATATCTAATACTTTAAATTAGATTAGATTTAATTTAATTTATAATAAAATTATTTTATTATATATTAAATTTAAGTAAAGTTTATTTTAAAGCTTTTATTTAATTCTAGATTATTTATTATATCTATAAAACTCTTAATTTTAGAATTAAATATAAACTTTATAGTAATATTAAAAAGAATAATATTATAGATTTATTTAGAATTTTTAAAGTTTTTATAGATATTAATTATATTAATAATTTAAATACTTACTATTTAATATCTAGTATAATTTTTAAATTTTATAATAATTTTATATTTTAAGAATTAAAGCTTTAAATTATTATTTTCTTATTAATATATAAAATAGAGTTTTATATTTTTATTATTATTATTTAAAATATTATATAGTTTATATTTTTTATAAAGAGATTAGATTTTAAAAATATATAATTAATAACTATATAATTTAATAATTAATCTATTATTAATCTAGCTTTTAATATATAATTTTATTTTTAATTAAAATATATAGATATATAATACTTTTAAGTATATAATATAATCTTTATAAATTTTATAATATTTAAATATATCTTTATAAAAAAATAGATTATAAATATATTTATAAAATCTTTTAAATAAATTAAATTTTTAGATTTTTATTCTTAATTAAGATTTAAGAAGATCTATTAATATTTTCTAATTAAATTATATATATAGCTTTACTATATCTTAATTATAAAAATATATTAGTATAAATAATCTTTATATATTTCTGCTATATATTTTTATCTTTATATTAGATTACTATATATAAAGATAGATTTAATATTTAATATAGCTTTTTAATTAAATTACTTTATATTAGAGTTACAAGAAATTAATATTTAGAATAGAAATATTAGTATATAGATAATAGATATAAATAGAAAGAGATTCTCACTGCTAGTACAATTATTAGTTAGATTATACAATCAAGCAATATTCTTTCCCTTCTTACAAATCTTTACACGTCAACACTTTGGTGACAGGCAAGCTGATTCAGCTGAACGTTGAAGTTGAGTAATCAAAAATCCTACAATTCTATGCTGGCACGTACGTAAATAATCTATTTGGGGTTCTTGGGTACTCTAGCGATGTGCTTTGACGAACAACTATCATTGAACCCGTGAGAAACATGCGTTTGGTTACAGTCTCCAGATCAATACACAGTTACGTGTACAATAATTCAACAACGAAGCAGAGCATCCTCCCAATTTAAAGGTATGGCACAGAGTGCATCAACAATATGCAAAAACATCCCGACATCGGGTCTGATTAACCGCCACGTATCTTGACATCTTCATTAGAAGAGATACCGATCTGCTCGAATGTGCTCAAAGGCAAAGTTGAAGTAGGATATATTCCCAGACTCTATATCGCACAAATGTACATAATTATACAATTATTCAGCATCAGACCCCGCAAGTATCTGATCTGGAACCCGAAAAGAATTTCTTTCCACTGCTCAATGGAACAGAAGGTAGATGACCGGGAGAGAGCTATGCGGTAAGCACCGGCTGTACAGATAGATCATTTGGACAAAAAGGCCTGGAAAGCGCTATGTTCAATCACCACATTTCCAACTGCATTCAGCCTCTTTCGTCCTTCTTTTTGCTTTTCCAGCAACTTCTTTTTTCTTCCGATATCAGCGGCGTGTAGCTTGGCCAACACATCTTTACGATACGGCTTGATGGTCTCTCGAGCGACGATTTTGCGTCCCACGGCGGCCTGGATGATGATCTCGAACATCTGACGGTCAACATGTTCCTTGAATTTGGTGACCCATTGTTTCCCTAGGCGCTCAGCTTGGCTGTAATGCACAATGCGTGCTACGGCATCAACGGGTTTTTTATTGACAAGCAGCTGGAGCTTGACGATGTTGCTGACTTTCCATTCGGCTTCTTCGTAGTCCAGGGTTGCATAACCCTTGGTAGAGCCCTTGAGCTTGCCGAAAAAGTCCTCGACTAGTTGACCTAGCGGTAGTTCGTATTTGAGAATGACCTGAGATGATGTGAAATACTCGAGTGTGTGTTGGATACCGCGATTCGCCTCGCACAGTTCAATAACCTTGCCGAGATATTCGTCCGGAAATGTCAACGTAGCCATCACGTATGGTTCGCGGAGTTCGGCCACTTTAGCACGAATCTCATCTTCGTCCGGAAAATGTGCTGGGTTCGTGACCGTGACCTCTTTACCATCTTTGTAGATGACTTTGACGGGTACCGTAGGCGGGGTGATCAGAATACTAGCACCGTGCTCATGTCGTAGTCGATCCTCGAAGACAGAGCAATGCAGTGTTCCCAGAAAACCTAATCGAAACCCAGCCCCCAGAGCTTCTGAAGACTCTTTTTGAACGGTAATACTTCGATCATTCAATACCAACTGATTGACACTGTCTTCCAAATGCTCAAAATGATCCGCATCGCTGGGATACGCCGCCACAAATACCATAGATTTCGGCTCTTCGAAACCCGGCAGAGGCTCAACTTTCTTCTCGAAGCCAACTCTGGTGAATGTGTCTCCGATCTTGGCTTCTTTGCTTCGTTTCATGCCAGGGTTGAAGTAGATGTAGCCAACTTGACCCGCTCGTAGGACTGTTTGAGGGGTTTGATCGGGATACATTATCCCGACTTCGCCGACATAGTACTTCAGTCCTGTTGCGAAGGAGACTACTTGGTCTCCAGCGCGGATCTCGCCATCGAATACACGCACTAGTAGAATGACTCCTTTGTAGGTTGAATACCACGAGTCGACAAGGAGCATTCGCAGAGGTTTCGTGTGGTCACCGACGGGTCTATCAAAATCATCAATTGCGGTCCCGATAAAGAAGGAGAAATACTTACGCTGGTATCCTCTCAATGACCGTCGGCAGTAACTGAGCAACATTCAGACCCGTCTTAGCAGACACTTTGATCGCATTATCCGTATCAAGCTCAAACGACGATCTCATCTGTTCGAGAGCACGCTCCGGATCCGCAGACGGCAAATCAACTTTATTCAGCACGGGGACAAGCTCCAATCCTTGCGCAAAGGCTAGATAGAAATTCGCAACTGTCTGCGCTTGGACGCCCTGGCTAGCATCGACAAGCAATAAAGCTCCTCCACAGCTGGCATAACTTCGAGATACTTCGGCGCGGAAATCGACATGGCCGGGTGTATCGATGAGATGCAAAAGATAGTCTTCGCCATTGTGGTTGTAAAGCATTGTGCATGTTTGAGCTTTGACGGTGATGCCGCGTTCTCGTTCGACGTCTAGTTTATCGAGGACTTGTTTATTCGAGCCCGGTTGGATCACGCCCGTGAGTTCAAGGAGTCGATCCGACAGCGTACTTTTGCCATGGTCGACGTGAGCAACGATACAGAAGTTCCGGAACCGTTCGATCGGGATATGTGCGATTCGCTTCTCGAGCTCGGACACGTTTCTCGAGGCTTGTGCCTGTCGTAAGAGGGTGCTTGTGAACGGACGGCGGGATTCAGTATTCGGAAAGATCTCACGGAGTGGTCTGCAGGACACCGGGCGCCGTGCGGTCGATGTGCTCAGCCATCGGAGCACTTGCAGGCATCCTCGCATTGGGATAGGTGCATTGATCGCACGAGTAATATATATGAAATGAGCGTACTGCTTAATCCATGGACTTTGATTCTGACAGAATGTACTGCTGCTGCTGCTGGTTAAGAAAAAATAAATGCTGCGGGCGCTAGTGCGGATTGAGGCCGGGAGCCAAATTGCTGGGGTGACTGGGAAGAAAGTAAACAATCACATCCTCTACTCGAATACTCTCTACAACATTAATTCTTCACCTACACAGCATTGTATTGCAGTACCAACATGTCGGCGGATAAGGAGAAATCCAAGGTTCACAAATTGTCCTTGAAAGGTGAGTCTGTTGCGAATTGAGCTGAAACTATGCGAATGCGGGGACTGATTTGCAACACAACAGGATCATCGAAGCTGGTCGCTGAATTCGTGAGCTCGCCAGGACCTTGTCTACGCTGAAAATATTTGACTGACATCGAGTCTTCCAGTTCGAGTATTCTATCAACTCAATTCTGTATGGCGACCTTCCGCAAATTAAGAACAAGACCATAAACTGACCCTGTTTGCCATAGCTATCAACGAGGTGTCTACCCAGCAGAAGACTTTTCTCCGTGAGTCCCTGTCTTCACAAGTGCGAAAGTCCTGTACTGATCTTTACAGTGTCAAGAAATATGGCCTCAACATGCTCAGTTAGTCCCACCTGAAGTCCCCCCGATCCCATCGCCGTCTAACAAACCGAAACAGTCTCGTCCGACGACCAAGTCAGAGCATACATCAAAAAGATCATGTCACAATTAAACAAATGGATGATAGGCGGCAAGATTTCAAAACTCGTCGTGGTTATCACCAGCAAAGAGACGGGCGAACATGTGGAACGATGGCAGTTCGACGTTCAGATTTTCAAACAAGCTGCTGCCGCACGCAAGAAATCAGCTACTACCGACAAAGAGAACTCAGCCGCTGCGGTGGATGGCGAAAACGTGGCAGCAGCGGAAGAACCGATGCAAGAAAAGACCGAAGCACAAATACAACAAGAGATTCAAGCTATATTCCGCCAGATCACCGCCTCGGTGACCTTTCTTCCGGTTCTGGACGGAAATTGTACATTCAATGTCCTCGTATATGCAGATGCCGACTCGGACGTACCCGTGGAATGGGGTGACAGTGACGCAAAGGAGATTACGAATGGAGAGAAGGTGCAGTTGAGGAGTTTTAGTACGAATAATCATCGGGTGGATACGTTGGTCAGCTATCGGCTTGCTGATTAGATTCGGTGGCTTGTGTTTGGGTTTACGGTCTTCGGTTTATGGAAATATGGAACGGCGTTTGTAGTGGGATTATAATGTTTGTTTCGGGTCGAACGCTACGATGTCAGTTGCCCAGGTATATATTCTTGATGAGATGTTGTTCTATTAGATCCAACTTGGCAAAAGGACTGATTTCAATTTGATGAGGTCTATCTGCATCCGACACAAGTAGTCATCGTGCGGCTCGTAGTGAATGTTTCTACGTAATTAGATACAGCATTGAAGTGGTACGTAGGTACATGGGCATGATATGTACCTCTACATCATGTCCAAGGCAAACTGTCCATCTCCAAAAACAGTCCGTCCCCATCCCATCTGACCAGCCTTTTGACAATCTCGTCGCTTTCCCTCTCCAGAACAACCTCTTCTTCAAGCTTACTCCATCCCCTCTCCCTCCGTTTCCTACCCAACACCGCCCCCGTGCCATACAGGTCTTCCTTCCACAGCCCGAATCCCCTCTTCTCCTCTCCATCCAGCAATTCAGTCAAAGGAGTGACATGCTCCGGCGGATTCTCACCTACAAAGCAGACTGGAATCTTGTTTGGCATTGACGGGACAATCCCCATAGCAGGAAGATGCAAATCCAGAAACCGCCGCCGTTTAAAAGCATGCGTTATGATTGTTACGCTCTTTGGATAGGGTAATTGCGTGTGTTGGCGGTACAGCAGTAGAGAAAAGAGGATGTTCTGATACGAGTCTGTTGCGTGGGTTTCTGCGAGGATGTTGCTTGTATTGATATTTGTACTGACTTGTTGCTGTTGGTCAGATTTGAAAAAATTGTTGTCTCGAGCGAGATTCTTTCTAGCTCGTTAGAGATGGTTTCAGTCCGATATGGCGTTGACTTACCAGATATGATTCCCCCTCTGTGAGACTTGTCTTGTCTCGTTTCGTTGCGCCTCTATGTATGTACCGCGGTATCAGCTCTCTACCTATCCCAGATATGGGAGGAAGACCCCGAGGAAGTAGATGATCTTACGAACCCAGAAAATATCAACACTCCTGCTCCTCCACTGTTTCCATATACCTGCAATCCTGCTTTGATGTGATTCACGAACGTGGGAGTTTCGCCTTTTTGGAATGGGGCGAGTAACCTTCAAGTATGTCAGCGCAGTCCATGGTTGAGCTCTAGATTGAATCCATGATTCAAGGAGAAAAAAAGTTTATTGGTTCATGCACCCGTGTATCTACTACCCAGGATGTTGGAGAAATTTGAAGATAAACGAGGTATCGCGAGGGGATAGATACGTACCACTCATCCTCATCCAAACCCTTGGTGGGACCACCGAGATAAATCGCATGACAGCATACAATGATCAAATGGTTCAGTTCCGGTTTTGTCATACTGAGTTAGTATACTTCACGCTCAAGGGTGAAGTTTTTCTGGATGCTCTTGTTGGTTATGAGATTTCATAATGTGGAAAGTTGTTGATGCACCGCTTCAAATGTGGGACTTATTTCATCTACAGTCAGTCCTACCAAGATAGACTAAACGTAGGAGACATGGATGAAGACGCCCTTATGTACCAATGCGATAACATGGTGTTGAAAGCAACACTTACGTACACTGAGATAATCAGGTATATTCTTTAAAATTGAACTAAGTATACACTCGCTCATCCACGAAACACCCTCCCAGGCAGAACGACTGGTAGTACAGTAGCGCAGAAGGACATGCCTGGGTAAATGCTAGCAAATATGAACTATGGAAACGCCGATGTCGCAAATATATTATTATACAAAATATTGTTGCTGTGTGAGGAAGAATGATAGAAAAAGACCCTCCGTGAGTAGTTATCGCGCCAACTTTGAGGAACCGCCAAAATCAGATTGAAAACTCCGATGACAGTCGAATATGCAAAGAGTATAACCATGCATCATGCAGAACGAAACTGTAGTGTGTTAAAGTATAGTCTAAATGATAAGGGTATCAAGTAGCCGACGATTAGATCAAATCGGCAGGATCGTGGCGGAAAGTGCAATCCTCGCCCTTGAGACATTTGCCTTCTCGCCAGAAACGACATGCCACTGACCCAGCGCGTGGATGTTTCTTCGCTTCGGGATCGACGTACATTCGCGGCCGTTTGGCGTTGCCTTGGGGTCCGTAGCCGTTGCTGTCGTAGCCGTGGCCCATGTCGCGATATCGTTTGCGTTCTGGGTCTTCATACAGGCCAGACGAGGGTTGGGCCGGCGTTTGTTGTGGTTGTGAGACTGGAGACCCAGTTCTCTGGCCGCTGAGTTGAGAAACGAGCGCTGCAAGATTGGGGGCGATGCCTGCTGTAGCTTGCGGCATCTGCGGCACGACTGGTTGCTGTTGCTGCGCCATTTGCTTTTGAGCATTTAGAACGGCAAGGATCTTTTGGAAGTCGATCGGCTGTCCTGATGGTGCGGAGACAGGAACTTGGGGGATCTGAGGAATCTGAGGAATCTGGGGGATCTGTGGGATCTGTGGGATCTGTGGTATTTGAGGAATTTGCGGTATGACTGGCTGTCCTTGTTGTTGCTGTCGGAATAGATTGATAGTCTGCTCAAGATTCGCGAGAGGATTCGGTTGAACTTGTGCCGGTTGTGGAGCAGGCACAGGAGGTGGCGTGGATCGTGCCTGTTGGGGTGCACTCTGAATGACTTTCAGTAAGTTGGTAATATCCAAAGCACCACCGGGAACGACTGGCACAACAGGTGCAGCCGGTGCAGGGGTTGGTGCGGGTTGCGAGCTGACCATCGCCAAGTAGCGAGCAGAGCGAGCCTATCAACGATATTAGTAAATAGGAATCTAGACATACGTGCGTATAAAATACCTTGACCTTGTCATCAGGCTCGCCAAACGGTAGCTGAGTGGTTGGTGGCTCTTCATCAGTAGGCACGGGTGGCTCTTTGGGAGAAGCCGGCACATCCGCAGCAGACGTATAGAAAACCATCAAAGTGGTGGCTTCTCTGCCTTCCTGAGCTAGTTTCTCTGGGCTGTCCGGCTCCTTGGTTCCACCTCTCTTGACGAAATTTCCTGCTTGATCCTCGCTGCTCAAGTCTTGGTCAACCGTAGGCAAACTTGTCCAAGGATGATACTCTTCTTCCTGTGGTTCGACTTCATCCTCCTCATCTTCATCCAGGTCTTTGTGTAGCTTGAGCATACGTCCTTCTCCCTTGATGTCGTCGACATCTCTCTTGAGGTCATCATCCATCCCAACAACCTCTTCAGGATCGTGAGTAAATAGGCGGACCTCGGTGAGGGAATCGTCAGGCTTCCAGCTGACGCGAAGTTTTCGGCGTGCCTCCTTTCTTAGACGCTTCTCGCGCTCTTCTTCGGTTTCGGGTGGCAGATCATTGGACGGCTTTTTGACGTTGGCCTCCTCTTTTTTGTTGAGGTCTGCCAGAATGTCGCCAAAGGAGAAAACTGGTTTGGCGGGTGGTGGTTGCGGCGAATCTTTCTTATCGGTTGTAGCACCCCCTTTCTCTTTGGCGGCAGCGGCAGCGGCAGCAGCTCGTGCCGCATTCGAGGTTCCTGGCTTCTTCGATGCAGAAGCCAGACTACCGAAAAGACTAGTTGGCTTGGGGGGAACAATGCTAGCTTTAGGTCTGGCAGCTGGTGCAGCAGCGGCTTTGTTATCCGCAGCTTTGACCGTGCTACCTGTGGCCGATTTAGCAGAAGGACCACCTTTTACTGCAACGACAGGGATCTTTTTGGTGGCTGGGAGGCCATTCGGTTCTCCGTCCCGAGTACGCTTGATTCCGGTAGCGGATGCGTTCGACTTGTCAGGCGTGGCGTCTCTGGAAGGTGAGATACTGTTAGATTCTTGCTTTCGTTTCGTTGATTGAGCTGCATTATCCAAGATCTTTTGGGCCAGGTCTTTGCCAGGTTGAATGCCTTTTTTGATTATCCTTGGTAGAAGCTTCGAAACATTTGTTTTGAGAAGGACGTCATCATCCATTGTTGTGAAGCGTGATAGCAACTAGATCCATTGTCAGTGTGATTCACTCCTATATGTTCAAAAGATCTTACTTTCAGAATATTGACCAGCAACACGCCCTCATAATCAGAGGCCTGGTGACGGTCAAGTAGAAAGGAGTATAAAGCTGCAACAGCCATTGGGTGTTCTCCTAGTCTATAAGATGTCAGCTACGTTGAGTTCGGCCCAAGGACTGCATTCAAAGTGGTTAATGGAGGGAATGTGCTAGAGTGGTGCCATTGCATTCACATGGTATATCATCAAAGAAGGGGCATTTCCACGCAATGCAATCTCAAGGTTTTATTTGCGAATCTTGGTAGTAGAGACGATACTGTACACATTCGTGTATGACCAGTGCTCGAATCATGCCTTGTTTGGCGAATGACTATCTTTTTAAGTTCGCTCACTATCCATTTTGAGATGATTACATGGTAGACGTGTGCATTTTGCATCAAGGTTCTAGGAATGCGATAGGAATGATGTGCTAATGAGGTTAGAAGCGGAGGAAAGAGCACGTACTTTTCAACAATAACAGGATGGCCCTTGTCTATTGCCGTGGTAATGACGGCGTTGATGAGTTTTCGTTGTTGGACGACTTTGTTCCTCAGTTCTGACGCTTTATCGTTGTTGTTTTGGTTCTCGGCATCCTTCATTGCCTGACTGAGCGACTTCCATTCATCCCTGACTGTCTTAACGACATCTTTGAAAGCGACAAGAGCATTCTTAATCTTCTCGACGCTGGGATACTTATTACGCGGTGACCATATAGCTTTGATGGTATCGTATTGCACAGCTCCTTCCAGATCCGCTGGGCGCACTGCGGGTAGTGGCGAAGGTTCATCCGGCTCTTCGACTTCTAGCTCCGAATCTGAGGTTTCAGAGTCAGATCTCGCCTTTTCACCGGGCGTTTTTAGTGGGTGTTTTCTAGGCCTTCCCCGCTTCCTGGGAGCCGCTACTTGAGCAGCTAGCTTAGGTGCTCCATCTGGAGCGATGAAATGATGTTAGAATGTATAAATATATACGCGAAAGGTGAAAAAACGTACCTAACATTCCAGGAGTCATAGGATAAGGTGCTAGATGAGGCAGTTGTCCCATGAGACCAGGGGCTAAATGCTGTCTAGCATTTAGTTGTTCCGCGTTGAGCTGGGCCAGATTGTCCGGAAAAGCTTGATACGCCCTGATAAAAGTTAGATTCATGTATTGAAATAACGATTGGCGAGATACGCACTTGGGGTCATTCGGACGCTCGTATGACGAGACATTCGGATTGTAAAACAAGAATTGGCTCTGTGATGATTGAGGTCCACCTGCTGCTTCTTGAAGTGACGAAAGAAATTGCGGGTCAATCGTATTTTGAAAGTTCATGTTTGAAGTTGTCGCATTCTCGAATTGATTGAGGTTACGTGCTTGCGCATTGCCTGCATTAGTTGGCATGATATACTGATGACTTTGAGTAGATTGAGCTCCTCCAGGCAGTACAGGTTGCTGCTGGGTAGATGGAGGTCGCGGCGCAATGGCCTGATGTCGGGGTTGTTGCTGAGCATATGGGTCTGCAGGCTGTAGTCCTGGTTGCTGATAATATTGACCAGGGATTGCATACTGGTAAGCAAGATTCTCAGGACTTATAGTACGCGAATTAAAAGAAACCTGATCTTGAGGAAATTGTTGCTGTATCGAATATGGATGTTGATGAGACAGTCCGTATCCTTGACCGGAAGGCCCATTCGTCGTCTGAGAGGAAGACGTGGGTTGGCCCCATGCTTGAGGCGTCCCAGAATAAAAGTCTCGGATGTGATCATTCTGCTGTGGAAAAGTAGATTGTTGTTCGGACTGCTGGTTGGTTTGTGTGAAGATTGGATGGTCCCATGTAATTCCCTGAGGGCCTTGTTGTTGGTTGGATTGCATCTGTTGGTCTGATTGTGGAACATCTAGCTCCGGAAAGATGCCATCCATACTATTCCAGATGTCCTCGGAGAATTCAGACTGCTCAATGGCGGACTGGGCATTAACACCCTGGGTTGGTTGAGTCGTTGATGATTGCTCCATGTTTGTTGCAGATTATACGTGTGAAGGTCACGTGAGACAGCGATTAGCCGCGCGTAGTCCTTAAGGAAAAGACGCGTGGAATTAGGAAAGAGCCAGCTGGCCCAATGAAACTGAGCGCAAGTGGAGTCTTTATTACCACACAAATTAAGAAGCGCGCGATGGTCCGAAAAAAACCAAGAGTGGTCGGGTCGTGGAAATAAAAGCCGCCTATCGTGTGTCTGATTCAGCCAGGGATTCCGCGAAGCGACGTCGGGCAGTCGTTTGGATGAATTCAGCGAGACAGCTGTACAGACTCCACCAGAAGCGATGTCCCTCTTCTAGCTTAAGCTAGTTGATTAATAGTAGAGACTGAATTGCAGCGATGTGTCTTGCATCTGCTCCGGCGTTGATGTCTCTTTTTCCGATCAGATCGTGGGAGCTGCTGTCCAGTCGCTCTTTAGGCACAGAGAGAGAGAAAATGAAAAAGAAAATCACTGCAAATGACAATACAAGCATGTACAGTAGGAGAATGTTTTTTCTCTTAGCTCCGTCTCCTGCTCTCTTTGTGTCCAGCTATTCTGACTTCCCCTTCTCTAGTAGTAAAATCAAAGTTGGCAGACAAAGCCTGCTGAGTCCTTCCTGTCTTGAAACAGAGAACTCCAGACGCGTTTTCAACAGTAGCGCCTTCTAACTTGCCTTAAAAGGACTGATTAAAGAAAAGGTAGCTCTAATACAGAGAGCTGGCAAACAGCTGCTTCATGGCAGCAGAATCAATCGCTTTACAGGTGTGAGATGATGGGTGTAGTTGAGTTGAAGGTTGAGTGGGAAGTGAGTGAATAATTGATGAAAGAAGGGAGCAGAGAGAAGAGGCGGGAGGAGAACCTGTGTCGTGTCTCCCAATCGGGTTTAGCGGATCACATGATCTGCCAAGCAGCTGGGTGGGTGTTTGTTCTGTTTGTTCTGTCTATGTGTCCCTTGATTGGCTGCAGCTGCGAGGCCTGTGATATGTCACTGCTGCCGTTGCTGCCAAGTGGACGATCGAGCATGATGGATCAAAATATTGAGCTGCCTGCTTTCGTTCTCTGAAGTAACCACCACCAGTTTTCGTTCAAGAATCTTGGCTATTCATGAGACAATCCCATTTTCTTTATTTCTATTGAAATTGACCAGCGACAGGCGTCGACACCTGTTCTGTCGCGATGGCCTCCCTAGCCATGTCGCTGCGGGACCGCCAAATCGGTAAGCTGCTCCCCTGTTCTAAGCTACATCTTTTCTTCTCGGCATTGAGCTGTATACTAATTCTTTTTACCATTAGCATCTATTCAAAGAATTCTGAACCTCAATCATGAAGTCCAAGCTTCCGGCGATGCACAGGCGGACGGCGCAGCGGCCGTCATCCCCCAATCTACACCCATCTTGAACGAAGACGGCGATCCGATATGGAAAGTGCTGGTATTCGATAATAAAGGCCGAGATGTGATTAGCAGCGTACTGCGAGTGAACGATTTACGGGCATGGGGCGTCACCATCCACTTGTATGCGATCACCCTGCGTATACTTTGTTGACACTGACTGACACCGTCAAGGAACATAAACTCTGCACGATATCCGATTCCTGACGTTCCAGTCGTTTACCTCGTCGAGCCAACTGCAGTGAATGCGCAACTCATCAACTCCGATTTAGCTCGTGGACTATACTCTCCCGCCTACGTCAACTTTCTCTCGTCGGTACCCCGCCAACTCCTAGAAGACTTCGCATCACAGATCGCAACATCTGGAACGGCAGAGCATATAGCTCAAGTATTCGACCAATATCTCAATTTCATCGTCGCGGAACCAGACCTGTTCAGCCTGGGTTTGGGTAACGATTCATACTGGAAGATCAACAGCGCTCAGACAAGCGATGACGATCTCGACAACATCGTCGACCAAATTGTCAGTGGACTTTTTGATGTCAGTGTCACTATGGGCGCTATACCTATTATTCGATGCCCGAAAGGCGGCGCTGCTGAGCTTATAGCCACCAAGCTGGATCGCAAACTGCGCGATCATATACTCAATTCGAAGGATAACCTATTTTCGAGCAATAAACGAGCGGGAGTTGCTGTGCCATCGTCGCGACCGGTGATGATAATCGTGGATCGAAACGTTGACCTCGTACCGATGCTGTCACACGGATGGACATATCAGTCTTTAGTGCAGGACGTGCTCAAGATGCACCTCAATCGTATTACGGTGGAGACACTGGTGGACGAGTCAGACCCTTCAAAAGGAAAGACTAAAAAGGCATACGACCTCAATGCGACGGACTTTTTCTGGAAACGCAACGCAAACGTACCTTTCCCTCAGGTGGCGGAAGATATCGACGCCGAGTTGACAAGATACAAAGAAGATGCCAACGACATCACCAAAAAGACAGGAGCATCTTCGATTGAAGACCTCCAAAACGATACCAGCGCTTCTGCACATCATCTCAAAGCGGCTATTACTCTGCTTCCCGAACTACGCGAGCGCAAAGCTACCCTCGATATGCACATGAACATTGCTACGGCATTACTGCAAGGAATTAAAGACCGACAACTCGACAACTTTTTCCAGCTCGAGGAGAACATCAGCAAGCAAACCAAGGCTCAAATACTAGAATTGATTAATGACCCGAGCAAAGGTACGGATGCGTCGGATAAGCTGCGGTTGTTCATCATCTGGTTCTTGACGACAGAACAGGAATTGACAAGAGCGGAAATGGCGAACTTTGAGGAAGCGTTGCAAAAAGCAGGAAATGAGGATACAGCTTCTATTGCATATGTCAAACGTGTACGAGAAATTACTCGAATGACCATGATGACAAGCTCGACGGGAGCTCCTCAACAACAATCATCCGACCTCTTCAAGGGATTCTCGTCTCTCTCTAACCGGTTGACTGATCGTATCACATCCGGTACCCTCGGCGCCAACTTTGACTCTCTTATTTCTGGCGTCAAGAACTTTTTGCCGGTCAACAAGGATCTCACCCTCACCAAGATTACGGAATCGATCATGGACCCTCAGTCAGCATCGAGCTCAGCTATTGCTAAGACTGAGAATTACCTCTACTTTGATCCTCGTAGCGCGAACGCACGAGGTGCCATGCCCACATCATCTGCTGCCCGTGGCCAACAGCAGGTTGGCGCTGGCTCGGCCTCCACGCCCGGAATTACCGCTAGCTTCGGACAGCGTCGTCAGGCCTTTAACGAGGCCATCGTCTTCACCGTCGGTGGTGGCAGCATGGAGGAATATGGCAATTTGCAGGACTGGGTTGCTCGTACAAGCGGTCAACCGGGTACCGCTGGTGCCGGCGGCGCTTCAGGCGGCGCTGCTGGTCCTGCTGGTACCAGTGTAGCTGCATCTGCCGGAACCCACAGGAAGAGAGTCGTCTACGGAAGTACAGAGCTCATGAACGCCTCTGACTTTTTGACAGATGCCTTGGGAAGATTGGGCAAGGAGAGCTGATCAACAAATCTATAAAAAGATATATGAACCGTTTATGCCAAGCAATATCCTCTCAGTTATAGTTTTCCTTCTGGCCGGTTACGTCTTGATGTTAGGCGGGTATAAATGTATAATAATATCGTCAATGACATGCATGCCTCCTTCCGTTCTAAACATTTGAATAGCTGGTCTATATTGTTAAAAAATCACCTCCCATCAGAGAAAGGCTTGTATATTTACAACCCATATTTAGCCCTAATCTCCTCCTCCGAAAATTTTCGGGTCTTACTCCTCAACATCTCCGCCCTTTCCTCCAACGACAGGCCCATCTGCGTCTCCCCGATGGGCACAAGACATTTCGCAAGATACAGATAATCCTTTTGCATGAGTTTGACGGTCATCATGATGTAATCTATATTTTTGAAGACGAGGGCTCGCTCCGTCGCGTATTTGTTTTTGGCGCGCATAAAAGCGGCCGGGTGGTCGCGCCAGTGGCGGCGGGGGTTGAGGTGATGTGATGTGTGGTAGCCGTCGTTGAAGCAGAAGCGGTTTGACTAGCGATTTGTGTTAGTGGGTTGGAAAAGAGAGGACGGGGTTGAGAAAGGTGGGGGGCAGGGACGTACAGCGACATCGATGAGGGTAATACTACTCCTCAAATCGGACGTCGGATCTTCCTCATCCACGAGCGCATGCTGGCCCCAGTTACCCACCATGAGGCCTATCCTAAGCATGAAGAGCGGCAACACGAACGCAAATACCGTAGCTCGCGCATCAACGTATCGGTACAGAACTGCAATCGAGACGTACGTGCTCACTTCCCAAAAGAACGCTTTCAATCCAAGCAAGTACTTCCCATGCCGAAAAAAGTAGAGCGGCAACTCAATCCAAACAAAAAACATGAACCGCAGCACGTAGTGCGCAAAATCCGGGATTGAGTCACGCTGATACCGGATTGTAGACGACAGATCGTCCGGGCCGTTGCCCTCGACGTGGTGGTGTTTGATGTGGTGGTAGTAGTATGAGTTCCAGGTATGTCCCATCAGTGGGTTTGTGATGTAGGGAAATAGGACGTCGAAGGCGTGGATGAAGGGGTTGGATTTGGTGAGTATGCCGCCCATGTGGATGTGTTGGTGCATCATGAGTGTGTACGTGCCGACGTAGTAGCTCTGCATGATCCAATGCAGCACGCCATGGAGGTATGTGAAATGTCGATATAGCAGGATCGCGGAGGGTACGGAGGTCGAGAAGTAGAGGAATAGATGCGTCAGCATCACCACGTCGGTGTCGACGCGCACGATTTTGCGCGCAATTGCGATGTAGGGTACGAGGATGTGTTTGTATATATAAGGGTGCAGCTTTGTGCGGAGATAGCGCATGTCAAAGCTTACGAAGACGGTAGGTTCGAAGGAGCAATTGGAGGGGTCGTTGAGAGCGTCGAGCTGGGTGATGATAGCTTCCTCATTGTTGATGTCTGCCGTTTCTGCTGCTGCGGCGGCGGCGGGTTTTCTTCTTGTTGCTGACCCATTTGTGTCTTCTTTTCTGGACAGAGAGGATGAACTGGAGTCTTCGTAATTGGCAATGTCGTGGTGTAGATGTTTGAGAACGATCAAATCGGCCTCTGGGAGGTTCGGATCAACAAAAGCTTGGAGATCCATGATGCCAGCGGAATTGAGATAAAAACGTGCAGACTTGTGCTACCTGGCCCCATTCGGAAGGTCCTGTGCTATATAACCAAAGTAAAATCAGTATATACCGAAAGAAAAGAAATGATGATCGTTATATGGAATCAAGACGATAAAAATAAATAAGTTAAATAGGGATCATTAAGCCCCGTGGTAGGGCCCGTGATCAGCCCACATATGTAGCTTGGTTGGCGTGCCTCAGCCCTCAGGCCCTCAGGCACCAGAGGTGAGTGCCTTGGTGCTGACATTCTGCGCATCTCCCGGAGGATCCGCTACCCCTATGTTTGGCCGTGAGTCCAGTGCCCTAATGACAAGACTGATGGTATCGAAGGTCAAGGACTAAGTACACTGATATGTTTATTTCGGGGTACCTCGAGAAGGAATGACGACCACAGTCAAATCAAAACTAGTAGTCAGGGGCTATAGGGTTAGGGTTCATGTCATACATTTTGAACGTGGTCCTCGCTGCACATTTGTACTTTTCGCGAACTGATCAATGGTCAAGAAGAATACAAGGAAACGACACGGAGACTGAAGTCATGGATGATACACACAGTGTGTTTCCGATGGCATTCAAATACTCCGACTCAGTGTTCCACCCTGAAGCATCAGGAACATCCTCACCCTCAATGATAGGAATATCGACAGGTAAGTTATATGCCGAAAGATACTACATATACTGTAGACTGAAGTAGAAGTCAAGACGGAATCATGGAGGAACCACAGTTTTTCTCGATGGTTGTACCCCTACAGAATCGACCCATAAGTACCTCGGGATATAGTTTTGTGATATGTTGCGGGACTGTCAAGCTCGATATGCAGGAGGCAACAGACGTAGCTGCGTGGCTAATGTACGTCAATACAATGTCGCAATTATGCTCAGCATGATCGGGTAATGGAAAGGTTGCTCGGCTGTTCGTCAATGCATATGTTCCGTGTCATGCCTTACTCCGGACTGAGCGTACTGACTGATTACGCAGCAGATGCCAATTACCAAGGGCGAGTATATGAAATCGGCGGACGATGTAAGTATTGGAGAAACTGTAAGAGTAGTCCGCCTCCATATCGTTTTCAATCTGAAAAGGAGCATCCTGGATCCATTCATATTCAGAATTGCCGGCAAAGGTAGAAAGAACTTGAAAGCAAAGTTCATCTTCATCCTTAAAACTGAGCACAACTACCGAGGAGGACGAAGGTTTCTCCAATGTTTTTTTCTCAGGGCATCATAATGGTATACAGCGGTTTTGCCGGACTGAATAATGGAGATCATCTTAGCAAATGGAAGGCTGTTGTCTCCCATTCGCAAATGGACTTCCTCCAATGGTTGGTGGATGACTATACCGCACACTGCCAATTTTCCCTGCAAGGTTTGACGCGGAGCTTGTATGGGTCATGTGAGCGACTGCCTCGAAAGAAGAAGTGCCATAGAAGAGCAATAATATACATGGTCAGGTGACTCTCACGCCTCATTGTCTGTCGTTGAACTCACCGGTCGGGGGATTTATCTCTCCCGAGTGCAGCCATTCTTCGCCAATGATCCCTGTCAGATCACCCAGGCACTGCATAGGCACAGTAAGCGAGACTGTATCTTTGCCCGGGCAAACAAGCGACGACGCTGTGCCACTCTATCTAGAATTCGGGATGGCTTCTAGATCGATGATCTTTGGACGGATGTCGGCATATGTACGCTGACATTCCTGCACGACAGCGATGGACGTGGCGACTGTGACACGTGAGGAGTTAAATACTGGCCAATAGTGCCAGAGACCGTCGAGGCATCGCCGATGACAGAGTACTCAGCCTCGCGGAGGAGTTTGGATGGCTTGCAGGATGCAGTCGATATACCAATCTCCCGATGCATCAGTACTTATTGGTGGCATGGTTGCACTGTACATGCGTCGAACAAAGAGAGCAGCCACAGCTAGCCTGAGTACTATGTAATTGTAAATGCCACTTTGGCATGGGGAAAGCGGATCCATCAGGATACATGTGCACAGTCAAAGAAAGGTACTATTACTACTACTAATATGTAGGAGCTTGTAAACTGAGTCATCAAATCGGCAGCAGCGGAAAAGAAGAGACGAAGAGCGTGTGCCTAGGTAGGCGAATAGCGTCCAGGTGGAATGGAATATACTAGAAAATGCTTCCGCTCTGGCTGATGTCCGGGTTATACGAGGCCACCCTTGGCACCTTGAAGCAAACAAAAGGTACCGCATAAGGAAATCACTTTGACAAAGGCCTAGAACTGTCGACATCTAAATAGAGGCCCTTCCACCGCAGGTTTTGGGCCAGGGCTGTACCATCAGCTTTATGACTGATATCGAATACAGTTGTCACAATCTGCTTGTTAGTCACAACGCTCTCAGAGAAAGATGGCACCACATCAATCTCCAAAAAGAGTGGGCTTGCATACAACAAGTTGTTCTTCTTGTTCTTGTTGTTGTTGTTGTTGTTGTTGTCTTCTTGAACAGTCCAGTGTAGACGTCAAATTGTATGGAGCTGCCCCTCTATTAATTTTGATTCTGCCGGCACTTGTATTGCTTTGAGTCACCTTTATCAGGTAATTTCTATCCCACTTCTCTCTTATAATTACATGTCGTTTTGTCTCGTTCTTTTTACCCTCCATGCTGCCTCCACTCTTTGTATCTCTGGGAGCTCCCGTCAATCAGTGTTGTGCTTGATATGTGGGTGGCGCCTTAGAAAAAGTGTCTGAAAGAACAGCAAGCAGTTCTTGTTTTGTTATTTCCTCCTTGACACTTCTTCAAGTGTTGTGACGGCTCACATCTACCCAACATCGTACCTCACACTGACACCCATTTGAATACGATAGACTACCCGATCATGCCTATACGTAGACCTCCCAGATGGCCTCGACCACTGGTCATCAACCCCCAGAGCTCGCCACACAAACAGACCTTCATTATCCTGCACGATCGGGGCTCGAATGCAATTGACTTCGGTCCAGCCCTGCTATTTAGGCCATTTCATCGATCTCGACACGCTAGCAATACTCAGTACTTTACTGCGCAATCCACAACAACTTTACATACGGCATTTCCACATGCAAAGTTTGTCTTTCCTACCGCGTCCATGTTACGCGCAGCAACTTTTACGGAAAGTGTCATTAATCAATGGTTCGACACACAGTGGCCGTTGACTGAAGACAACGAGCACAGTTCTCGCAATAGCCTGGACGAGGAGACTCGACAGTGGCGATCTGAACTTCCCATTCCGGGGCTCCGTGATACTGTGCGATACATCCACGAATTGATTAAGGCGGAGATCGAAGTTCTAGATGGCGATGCTGGCAGTGTTATCGTTGGAGGGTTCAGCCAAGGGTCTGCAGCCTCACTGATCTCGGTATTATTGTGGGAAGGGGACCCTCTGGGAGGGTGGTCTGGGTTGAGCGGATGGCTGCCTTTTGCTGAAGATATTATGGATGCAGCTCAGCAAGACGACGAGGACGACGAACATTCAACACCCCTTGAACAAGGCATTGCCCTATTACGCGAGAAACTCGATATTCCAGCCTCCTCGCAGACCGACGATGACGAACAGAGCTCATTGAACATACCCCTATTCATCGCCCACGGCACAGACGACAAAACTGTCCCTATCACCCTCGGCCGACAGATGGTAGACAGCCTAGAATCTCTGGGCTGGAGCAATCACAACATACAATGGCAAGAATATCGCGGTCTTGCACACACCTATTCCGAGAACATGCTGAGCGACATGGTGGAGTTTTTTACGGAGCGGCTTGTATGATATTGAGATTGATCTTTTTCGGATTCATGATCTGGAGGTGTTCGGTGCTTGGTGATATCTGATTTTGTTCTTGAGCCCATATTCGTATCAATTCAATACCCAGGACGTTCCCATTGCTTCCGGGAGTATTCGATGATCCTGATTTGTATCAATTGCAACCCTGAATGCATGCATGCATCACTCCGCTTGTCTCATAGGTATGCCGAGCTCCGTGATGATGATGATGATGATGCCACCACAGGTCATGTCAAACATAAAACCAATGATTAATGATATTTTTGATTACTCCAATTTTCTTGAAGCGTTAGCTTGAGTAAATACTAAAATTGCTGTACAGAATAGAGTAGTGAAGAACGAAGGATCAACATCATGTCCGAGGACTGTATCAGCAGCCAATCACAGTCGTCATCGAGTCACGGTTAGTCAGCCAACATTCCGGATTCCCTGATCGCATAGTAACAACTTTTCGTTCCCGAAGCTCTCTTCATATCTTCCTCTTCCCATCCACAATTGCCATTACTTCGGCTGCTATTGGCGCCTTCTTTCTCTTTCTGATTCATAAAGAACTTTTAATTGTATTATTCCATTTTTCTTCTTTCCCCCTTCGCACGGCTGAATCGCCGAAAATCCCTAGTCGAAAATGGCAACCACACCAGCTACACAAAACGTCGTGATAGACACTGCATCCCTCTCACCATCCACATCATCATCGATATGGGATCGCATCTCCAATTGGGTGTCCGAAAATAAAGCTGTCGTTTATACAGTTGCCGGTATTGCCGTGGTCGTGACCGGTGGAACGGTGTATTATCTCTCGACGAGCTCCAGCAGCAAACCGCAAGAACCCGCACAGCCGAAGAAGAGCAAGAAACAAAGACGGAACGAGAAGAAGAAGGCCGAGGAGGAGAAGAAGGCGCAGGAAGCTAAGGCTGCTGAGGGTGAGAGAGTGGTCGTTTTAGTCTCGTGCGGTTGGCTTGGTATTAACAAAATCTAGAAGTCAAGACAGCCAAGGTTGAAGATGCCGAGGAATTGCCCGAAGTAGATGAAAGCACAGTTGACTCGTTGTCGGAAGAGGTACTTCATTCCTGAGCGCGCAAGCAGAACGACTAGCTGATTGTTCCAGACACGAAAAGCATACGCCGCCAAACTCAAAGCTGCCGGAAACAAGGCCTACGGATCAAAGGACTACAACCGCGCTATTGAATTGTACGGAAAGGCCATCTTGTGCAAACCCGATCCCGTCTTCTACTCCAATCGCGCCGCTTGCTGGAATGTCCTGTCCGAATGGGAGAAAGTGGTTGAAGATACTAGCGCAGCTCTTGCTATGGACAGCGAATACCTCAAAGCCCTCAATCGCCGAGCTATCGCCTACGAACATTTGGAGCAATATGACAACGCACTTCTTGACTTCACCGCTAGCTGCATCATCGACCAATTCACCAATCGCCAGAGCCGCGAGTCATTGGAAAGACTTTTGAAGAAGGTTGCAGAAAAGAAGGCCAAGGCGATCATGGAAGCAAAGGGAAACAGACTGCCCGGTGCTACTTTTGTCGGCAACTACCTTCATAGTTTCCGCCCCAGGTCAATCCCCGCTACTCTTGATTCTGAGGATCTCGATGAAGAAACTGGCAAGGGACAATTGCGCAAAGGTTATCTAGCCATGGAGAAGAAGACCGGTGAAGGATATGACGAGGCTGCTCAGGCATTTGAAAAAGCGCTTGAACTGGGCGACCTCGGTGAATTTGAAGGCGATGCGTTGAACCATCGTGCCACCTTCACCTATTTGCGAGGGGATGCCCAGAGCGCACTGGAAGACCTCAACAAGAGCATCGAGATTGATCCATCCTTGACCCAGAGTTATATCAAGCGCGCCAGCTTACATCTCGAGTTGGGTTAGTTTATTCTTTCGAGTTTTTATTGTCTATGCTAACATATTGTAGGCAACAAAGACGGTGCCGTCGATGATTTCGAGCTCGCCATCGCACACAACAAAGACGACCCGGACATCTACTACCACCGCGCACAACTTCACTTTATTCTCGGCGAATTCGCCGAAGCCGCCAAGGATTACCAAAAGTCAATTGACCTCGACCCATCGTTCATCTACTCTCACATTCAGCTCGGCGTTACTCAATACAAGCTCGGATCCGTTGCGTCGGCCATGGCTACCTTCAAGCGGTCAGTGAAGAAGTTTGAAAATGTGCCGGATGTTTACAACTACTATGGTGAGCTTCTGCTCGACCAGCAGGACTACCAAGGAGCTATTGAGAAGTTCGACAAGGCTGTTGAGATGGAGAGCAAGACTAAGCCTACTGCAATCAATGTGTTGCCTCTGATCAACAAGGCTCTTGGTATCTTCCAATGGAAGCAGGATTTCAAGGAGGCTGAGAGTCTGTGCCAGAAGGCTTTGATCAGTAAGATCCCCTATTGTGTGGTAAAATCGCACGCGTGCTAACGTTTGCAACAGTCGACCCTGAGTGTGATATTGCCGTCGGAACTATGGCTCAACTCCTCTTGCAACAAGGCAAGGTCGCCGAAGCTCTCAAATACTTTACCCGGGCCGCCGAGCTCGCCCGCACTGAAGCCGAGGTCGTCAACGCGATTTCCTACGCCGAAGCCACCCGTACACAGCTCGAAGTCCAGGAGAAATACCCTCAACTGGCCGCACGTCTCCAGACTATGGGTGCTGGTTTCGGCGGTCCTCCACCAGGAATGTAAAGTGGTGGCTAACCGACAAAAGTTTTGCACAGACGCTGGACACCTTTATTTTTTCTCTCATCTCCTCACTTTTTAGACTTTGTTCTTCTCGACTGTATATCTTCGGTCATCCTACAGTCTCATCATCGATTCGATCTATCCGGTTTTGCGATCTTCTGGGAGTTGTCACCATATCTGCTGCTGTTCATGTTTTTAATGTGTCTTTTTTTCGTTGAATTCTTCTTGCATGTGTAATATTTCTCGGTGAGTAACCCACCTCTTTTATTTGCCCATTTTCCTTCCAGTTCCTTGGTTCTTCGTGTTGTTTTTATGTATGTTTGTGTCGTGACCACGGTTCATACTCTTCGCCGGTTGGTCGTTCTTGATTATTGCTCAGCGTGGAGATATGGTGGTATTGTCTCTGACTGATCGATCGGTACGATGAGTCTGACTCTGAGGGATTGCATCGGTCGGTATATATAGTTGAAGAAATCTGCACTTTTTGTACCATACGCAAGTTGAATTGATTGTCGTTTACACAGTATACTGGTGGGTAATATTTAATAATAAAATAGGTCTAAGTACGTAGTATCGAACTAAAAACACTTAACGCGGTTGGCGGGATTGTGGACGCGTGACCCGCCGGAGAGCTTTATCGGCGATATTAAAGCGGGTCCTTATCGCATCAGATGACCAGCTGTCTGCCTGGGAATTGAGGCTTCGAGTCAGTACGTTTGACTACTGTAAACCTGTAATTAATAATCACAAGTATAGAGACCGACAGTTACAGCATAGTTCAGAGATACTTGGTGTATATACTTCTGTTATATACGTGTGATACGAGGGCAGCATGTTTGGTAGTGTCGGCGTCATCGTGAATACCTCTTGTGTTGCTGGGAAGGAAGGTACGGAACCTGATACCGCGGGTACTTCCAGTATTATTGCTCATTTAATACGAAAGTATTTGTACTACAGTACGTACTACAGTACGTACTACATAATGAGTACTAAGTACTAGTAGTATATACAGCATACTTGCCGGTATATAATTGTAAGCGTATGTACTACGTACTGCATCTGAGGAAGGAGCCAGTCGGAGTCGGCTCTTATCGGGAGCTGAGACAGCGGGCAACCTCTTATCTCCTCCCTCGTGCTTCTTCTTCTTCCTCCATGAAGCCATCTCTATCACTCTCTTCTTCTGTCTCTCGTCTGCTCCTTCTTGTATTCCTTCATCATTTTGAATCTCTTTGTCAACGGCGGATACCTCATTTTACCTCCCTCTCGATACACTTCATCGACCCGACACGATCAACATACCTACACGTTAGGTCTCAAAGCCAACTGCAGACCCCGCACCACGATCGAGTCACATCTCAGCCTGGAGCTGCCACCTCCAGCCCAACTCTATTGGCTGTATCCTAGCCCAAGTTGCCAGCAAACTGGGCCCTCTTTCCACCCCTAATCTCACGGGTCTATCTGCCTAGCTGGATACCCCTCCCTATCTTATACTCTCCGATCAGCTCTTAACTTCTTTGTTTCCTCTTCTGTCTATCTCATTTACAACGGGAGGGCATCTGACGACATACTTATTGCCTGACTCTCGAGCTCTTCGGTGCCCTTCGTCTCGATATTCAGGTGGGGTAACACAGCTTCATATGCAACTTTGAGAAGGGACAGTCCGCCGTCTATCTGACCCTATTTCGCAACAAGTTGCTGCTTTTCCCCTCCTATTTATCCTTCCAACGGGTATTTCAGTCCGACATAAATATCATGGCTTGCGAGCAAGGTGTGTAATTTTAATTTTAATTTTTCTCTTCTCTTCTTCTCTCCCTTTATCATCTCTCTGGTGAGCTCCTGACAGATATGGCTAACGTTGTTGGAGTGGTCGTCACCCTTACCCCGGTCTACTCGCCGGACACTCTCCCGTTTCGATCTCTCACTTTCGTATCGAACGACGATACCGTGCCAATCGGTCGAGCGTCAAAGTCGGAGACCAAGAACCTCGTTCCTAATCACGATAATGGCTGGTTTGACTCTCGAGTCATGTCTCGTGAACATGCTGTGATCGGTGTCAAGATGGAGGACAAGGTAAGCTTGCTCTCTTTTTCTGCTGGTGATAAACCATCGTTACTAATTGTATTATCCTGACAGTCGGTTTACGTCCGTGATCACGGCTCTCTACATGGGACACAACTCAACGACGTCAAGATTACGCCAAAACAGAATACTACTGTTAAGAGCGGGGATGTGTTGACTTTTGGTAGTGAGATTTCTCGAGGAACTCGTGAGTGATAGGACCCAAGTCTGTATTGTTCCTTTGGCTAACGAGTCACAGAGACTTTCCGACCCATCGCCGTCCGTCTCGATTGCCAGTGGCACGAAAAGCGTATTGTCCCAGCTACGAAGCCAATCACGAACACTTTCTCCGTCCCTGATGAAGACGACGACGTAATCGAAGTCGTTGATTACAAGAAAGTCTCAGTTCAGCAAAAGTCCTCCCCATGGTCTGATTCGTCCGACATGGAATATGGCAGCGACCTGAGCCGGCCACTCGATTTGACTTCTCCTGTCACTTCACCTGAAGTCAAGGTCTCTCAGTTGCCTACGAAGCCTCTCAGTGAGGGCAACGTTGCCACTAGCATTCAACAGACCACTCTGGATCCCGGAAACGTGATTCCTCCATCTAGCCCACCTTTCAATGCAGCCTCACCTGATATGTCAGAAGACGAAAACCAATCTGAATCTGAAGAGGAAGAGGAAGAGAATGGTAGCGAATCTGAGGATTCTGCAGGGGAAGAACAGAAGGGAATTTATGATGAAGATTCAGAGGATAGCGAGGATGATCATTATGAAGGTAGTGATTGGGGAGAAGACGCTCAAGCAGCTGCTTTCTCTGTCTTCGAGCGGGATGTGGCTCGCCCAACGGGCAGCTTCAAAGTCAACGAAGTTGAATCTTCTGCCCGTGAAGAGAATCAAGCCTTCTCACAACTACCCAACCAGCCTCTTCCGACAAACCAGACTTCGGCGCCAGTTATGGTTCCTCAAGTACAGCCTCGTCCCAGCACAGAATCGGCTCAACAAGGCTTCACGTGGCCAGAATACCTCATTCCACGCGTTCCTAGTCCATCTGACAAGGCAATGGCTAAGCCAATGGACATTCCAGCTCCAGCAGTACCGCCTTGTCTGGCTCCCGCATATCAGTATTACAACACCCCTGCATCAGCAGTTCCGACCTGGGCTAGCCGCAATCAGGGTTTGACAAGCAGCATTGCCTCCATGGATGCCAATGAGTCGTTCCCATTCGGCCCTCATCGATCATCAGGCGGATATCTGCGACACGTCGCAAACGACATCTCGGGTGGTTACTCTCTCAAGACTGGTTTCCCGATCGATGAAAAACCAGCGGCCGTCAAGAAGATTGAAAAGCCCGTGGATGCACCAACGACTCGCGTCTCGGTTTCGGATATTGTTGAAACTTATACTCAGAACCACCCTTCCACCTCTAACAAACTAAAACGCAAGGCGAACGAGCTTGAGGCTGATCCTGAAGATAATTCTCAAGAGACCGGCAATACTCAAGACAGTATCACCGACGCTCAACCGCGCCCCGATATGCAGGCTCTTGAGCTCACCCAGTCTCAGATTCCCAAGACTCAGCCGGTCGAAGAAGCTGCTCCCGCTAGCAATGAGGAACATCGCCACAAGCGTGTCAAGCCTAATCAAGCTTACACCTTCATGAAGTACGCAGCTGTTGCTGCCGTTGGCGCCGCTGTTGGTAGCATTGGCACCATCGCTGGTCTCTCTTCTCTTCCTGCCGATTTCTTCAACTAGTCTGTCTTGATGTTTTTTGATCCCACCAAGATTGCACTGTACCTGGGTTCGAGACATTGGACGACTATGAGTTACGAGACAATGATACCTTTCTTATTACTAAGATGGCGTTGGCCGGGGCGTTGACTATGGCTGTGTTTCTTTACTCCACGGGATGGTTTCGGGGGGGATATACAATTTGGAATGATCAGCAAACAGGATGGGGGCGCACACGTACGATGATGCGCTGCCAATGGCTTAGGTCCTGTACGCATGGAGGAGTTTCACGGCTACTGTCTTTTTTTCTTCTTTTCTTTTTCTCCTTTGTTCTATTTTCTCTTCGAGACATGGGTTATTTAATTTAGGGGTAGTATGCCTAGGCAATCTCAACTATTACTCTGTTTGCTAGTTTAATGGATCGATTGGCTATGTGATTAACCTAAGGCGCTTTGAAGATTGAACTATGAGTAGTGAAATCCGAATCCCTGTTTCTGACTCGAATCTTGCAATGATTACCTGCCTCGATCTTCTCGCCGTTCTCAGGCACGGGTTGAAGACGTCCTCCGTAAACAGGATTAGGGCTATTTGTGATATGCTAGCAGATCACGCTTTGCAGTGGATGTATTGTGGGATTCCGACGGCTGCGTTGTTCCGGGCTTTCGAACACCGTCATCCTCGAAAATATCTTCGTCCATCTTCCTGCGACTCCTGCGCAAACCATGTAACTTAATCTATCCTCGAAGCGATAAACCAGTAAAACTGTATCCTTTTAGCTAGAATCATGAATCCAAATAAGAAAAATTCCGCATCGTCGGTTCTATAGTGTAATGGTTAGCACGGTGATTTCTGATGTCGCAAATTTGGGTTCGATTCCCAATAGGACCTTCTACTCATTTTTTTCTTGCCGGCATGTTTTTTTTGACACTGACTTCACGACATAGCTAGATAAATGCATTGTTAGCCAAGTGCATGAATGAGTCAATGATTGAAGACTTTTATAAGAGAGTTGAATTTTGCAATACCGTCTGTAAATCCTTCAATGAGAGTGGAATATCTAAATCCACGGTTATCTTTAATGTACCGATACCTATGTTTGCTCTATTACTGCGTACAGTCGATTCAAATGTTCTACAGATCAAACGTTGCGTCAATGCCTAGGTGCAACTATAGACATCCGAAGACGCGAGTTGCACATGATCCGTAAAATGACATAGAACAAGATTTAATATAGGTGCGTAAAAAGGGGATACAGGCTGGCAGTATAGTTAGACGACATCTGGAGATACTCAAGGGAAGTGAGGGTCATCAGACTGGATAGCATTAGAGACACTGTTTCCAAAACAACGCAATTAATATGCTCAGGTAGGTCATGCATTTGCAGCCATTTCGGACATCATCACACACGTTTCGTTCTGAGCTTGCCTTAAGACTTACGAATAGCTTGTCAAAGGGCATAGATCATGAGATTGCTCATAAATTTAGTACACATGCTTGGTCTAGGGTACATACATACATATAAGCCGAACTATAGACTCGCGAGAGGAATCATGCCTAGTCATACTCTAGTTATAATAAGTGATTGTACTCCTCCGCCTCTTTTTCCACTGCGACATAACTCGTTTTGAAGTGATTCGATGTTGGGAACCAAAGCCTCTCTTCTGAATAGAGAAATATGACGTTGCCTTCATTTCCTAATCTGGCACGAGGGACTGCCTTCCATCACTCCATGTCTTTCCTAATTCGAATAATCCACTCGAGGCTGACTACTCTCCCATCATTATCTCGCTCTGATATCTTCATCTCTTACTTCTTTATATCTCTCTCATACAAAGGCTCGACTTTTTCCTTCTGTTCGACTTCTACTATCTTCTGAGCCTGACTTCCGCAGTACGAAATCAACCCAGTCAGCCTCACTCTATATGTGCAGTCAACTACGCTATTTTCTTTATGGATTTCGTTGCACTCATCGCTCCCGTTTCAAGCTTTTCAACCATAAGAGTTGAGGCTTCCTCGGCATTGGTTCCGAGCTGTCAATCTCTTTCCAGTTATTTCACGCTCATACCTTTCGCTCACTAGAGCTGATTTTCTTCCATGCTCTTTACCTTTTCTTCCATGTCATTATTGGGAGTTTTTCGACGCTGGACGAAGTTCGTTCACTGCACTTCCAACCATCCATTCTCTTCCCAATTCTTCGGCAGCTTTCCATTGTCCTCTCTTCAGCAACCTGGCTGAGCAGCAGAGAATCTCGTACCGTATGAGAAGTACTCTCTTCTCCAAACATACTCTGCAAACTCTTTCGCGGGACCCATTTGCAGAGTCCTTTGCAGAATCCTTCGTGCAAGGCTATACTTCCATTCTCTCGTCAACCTGTGTTTTGGGGATACTTCAAATGTTCATCATCGAAGCTTACCACCAGTTTCTTTCTTTACACGTACACGTGTGATACATCTCTCAAGAACACGAAGAATCTCTCGGCCTAGATTTATCCTTCTTTCTATGACTTCTTCAGGTTATCTCTCTTCTTACTCATCCTATCATTCACTTGTCATAACAACAGTACGATCTGTTAATCTCTCTATTCTCCCTATACCTGTCTCAACTCCAGCTCACTGATCCTCAGCTTCGACTTTATAACTTCTTGAAGAGTCGACTCAACCTACCTTGTCTCTTCGTATACAGCCCGAGTAACTCACATGTTTCCATCCGCTCGTTGTCGAGGTGAGTTTACACACCAATCAACCAGCAATGCTCAATACAACTCATCTTTCTTGTTCCGAACTCACTTTTTGCTCTTCTTGATTCCAATCTGAATTATTGTTTGTTTTCTCCATTGTTACCATCTCATACTTGGATCCTACCACCGAACTGCTTTCATAAACTTCTATCCCTTTTCTTTACTCTTTTTTGATTAATATCTACCTGGTTCCGTCTCGGACAAGGTCATATTAACCTCATTTGCCCTACATTAGACGTCTTCTTCAGTCTATTTGGCGATAGCCTCATCTCTTCATCATTCTCTCACTAGACATCTCCCTCGACCAATACTACGGACCTCATATTCTTTCACCTGGGATCAACGTAACTTTCATTTAAACGACTTGACTCGGACATGAGAATTATGATTAACTTGTTGATAGGATTCGGAAACGACTTCCTTTGATAGTCAAGTCACCCATTTACGGTATACAGCAACTCACCAGCACCCGAGGAGAACCTTGGACTTGAGATTGAAGATGGCTGGGAGAAAAGTGTTTCACTTGACAGTCACGCCCGAGAAAGAAGATAAGGGTGAGTATTAGTGTATTCATGTGAACGTCTAAAACATATCGACTGACTTCATCGCAAATATTTCAAGATGAGACAAGTCTCCGACCAAAAAAACGCAGAAAGACCACGAAACCTCCAAACACAAGACCTTATACTCATCAAAGTACGCACTGCCGCACCTCAGCCCAACCACTTAACTTATATTTTAAGGTCATTAACCATTATTTTTCTCTACTTCACAGGAAATGCAACACCGGAGAAGACAGTATTGAATGTCGGAGTGGACTTCGGCACCACGTACTCTGGTATGTACTTCGTCTCATTGAGATGCGGATGACTCACAATGTCTTCAGGTTTCGCTACTTGGCTTACCAGGTCTGATGGAGAAGTGATAGCCAACAAAAAATGGCCGGATAATGGCAATTTCCCGGAGAAAGTCCCGTCAATGTTGTCTTACAACATGAGCAATGCGGGCAGCCCCCAAGTCACAGCCTGGGGATATGGGACCAAATCGTCGACAAATACATATACTTGGTTCAAATTGGGACTAGGCCAGGACCAGGGACAAGTATGTTTTGATGATGAATTGCTCTACAATGGTCCCGGGTCAATCAAGTGTCCGGAAAGCATGACATATGATGACCTGGCAACAGACTACTTGCGCAAATTTTACGAACATCTACTGAAAACGATTCAAGAGCAAGAAGGGGAGGCAACTTTTGACTTGCTCTCTTTGCACTTCATACTCGCCGTTCCGGCGGGTTGGCCCGATGTCAGCCGTCGCCGGATTCAAAACTGTGCACAAAGGGCAGGCTTCGGGTCAAGAGATGGTGATATGATTTCGTTGATTGCTGAGCCGGAGGCGGCCGCGCTTGCGATGTTTCACTCGTATTCATCCAGAGTTGAGGCGGGGGGAACGCTCAAGGTTCGCAAATACTCTCCCGGACGCCTCTTGCTACTGATCATCTAATATCAACCGTCTATGATCAGGTCGAATCAAATGTCATGGTGGTCGACATGGGCGGAGGGACTGTGGTACGTATCGACCGTGCTACTTGTTATCTGGAAGCTGTAGACTAATGTGCAAGCATAGGATCTCATCACCTACACAATCAAACAATTGAAGCCGTTTCGCGTTGCGGAAGCATGCGTGGGATCCGGTAAGTCTGAATGCTTCCTGTAATGCATATCTATGCAACTACCGCGGACACCTGCAGAATACTGATTCTTTCTAGGTGCGAAGTGTGGCTCTAGTACCATAGATCGCCATTTCCAAAAGTTGATGGAAGAGCGTTTCGGCGATGAATACAAATCCAAGTCCCAAAAAGTCATAGGCCCAAAGAGCCCGTTTATGATTGAATTCGAGGAAGTGAAACGACGGTTCAGTGACCTGACGCTGACCGATAGTATACATCTGGATTTGGGCTTGGAGGATAGCGAGTATTATAACAAAGATGATGGCGACGTCATCCTGAATAGGTAAGTTTTTTTCGGATCCTGATAGAAAGCCTCTCATATACTAATCCTTCGCAGCGAGGACTTGACCGGGTTGTTTCGACCTGTGGTCGACAATGTTATCGAACTCATCAAAGAACAAGCCGAGCGCACCAAAGCTGAAAATGAGCATCCGTTATCAGTGAGTCCAAACCATTACTCAATTTGAACTTCACATCTAATAATGCCATAGGCAATTATACTCTGCGGCGGACTCGCTTGCTCTGGCTACATTCAGACTATTCTGAAATCATTTTGTCATGCAACAATTCCTGGTGCTGAGGTACTCATACCATCCAGTCCGTGGTCTGCCATATGTTGCGGCGCTGCTATGAGCGTCAGAAACAGCAGCTTCATCTCAAGCAGACGAGCGCGACGAAGCTATGGGACAGTGATACTATCCCCCTTCGTAGAGGGCTCCCATAACAGGAAAGACGCAATCAAACAGCCAGGGGGTAAAATGGTCCAGAAGATGTTCTGGCACATAAAAAAGGTAAGGCCCCATTACCATACCTTTTTGACAAACTACTGCGATGTGGATCTTGATTGACCTTTACGGTATCCGTTAGAATGACAATCTTCAGCGTCAGGAGAGATATCGATGGCTGAGCCACGCCTCAGTACACGTTGGTGGAAAGACCGGGTACCAAGGTGTCATCGAGATCTATCAAAGCGATGATGTGGACGCTCCACTATGGAAGTCTGACAAGGGTAAGCAATCTCGTCATAGCCCATGCTGAATATATCAATGCCTAACTGAATCCTGAATCAGGGGTGACGCGACTTGGGGATCTCCCCATCGACATGACGCATCTTGACCCATCCACCAAGAAAAATGCAGAGATCAGCCATATTCCTGGAAAAGTACCAGACACGAAATCAATCAAGGTCGAGATTGGGCAGGTCATTAAATCTTCCAATGTCGTTGAGTTCGTTGCTCGGATCGGGAAGAGACAGGTCGGGCTTGCTTCTTTTAGCTATGCGCCTATCGCCGATGGGGAGGAGGATCTTGATGAGGAGGAGGACGACAATCCCAATGCATGGCTTCGTCCGCGTTCTGAGTCGCCGCTGATGATGGGCTGATGCAAAGAAAGGTCTTTCGGTCGTTCAATTCTAAGAGATAGGTAACTGAGAAGGGAACAATTTACCCGAGAGAATAGTTGGGCATATATTTTCAATCTTTTGGTTCAGGGCGTTTTGGAGTCGGATTGCATGGTCTTTGAGCCTGTTCGGATTGAAAGACGAGCTCGGCTCAGACCAGAGATGTGCTTAGGGTTATTTAGAATGGATTGGGGACAGTGACCCATTTATGCATGGACAGGTATGGTGTTATGCTGAAATCAATCAAGTATGATATTCAATCAAAAGCTAACTAGGTACTCATACATGTAACATGGACTAACGGACCATGAAAGCCTCCTCGTTGGCACGTAGTAGTCGCAAATGAACGACATCGTTCATTCAGTTCGACTGAAATGTAAAACCTCCTCGTCAATTTCCCCTTCCTACTGCTCCATCACAAAATATATAAACGAAGAAGTAAATGGACATGATACACAGAGTTGAAAGATTCATGGGAGACTCCGTTCCAACACGATGTCGAATTCGCGGGGATGAAAATGTGTTTGATAAATCGCTGATAATGCTGTTGTTGCTGATGAACAAAAGAATGGCCGCGACAATGCGTGACAGAGGCACGAATTATTGTCGGCCTGAACAAAAAAAGAAGGGAGAAGAATCGTTAATACACCGTTTTGAGACTTCAGGTGCTGCTGAAAACTCGTTGGAAGAAGTCGGGGAAACCCCCCTCGAGAGGAAAAGTAGACTCCGTAACGCCGCGCTGACTGAAAAAATAGAAATGCAATAACACGAAAAGAGGAGGCGAGATGTTTCATTGGTGGGGTTTTCGGGTTGGTTCAAACAAATTTGTTAGGTGGTTGAATGCTTATCGTTTAGTCATCGTCATCTTCCACATAGGTCGAGCCATTGGCTTTGTTGGAGCCTCCCAGCCAGGCCTGGCGCCACATTGTGGTACTCTCTGAGCGCATTGGTCCACCAGCTGAGATGGTAGAAGGAAGACCTTCACGATCTCTGCGCATTCCTTCCAGAACGGCGACAATGCCGCCATGTCGCAGCCGTTCGAGGACAACGTTCATGCCATCCTTGCTTCGAAGAATGGCATCTCGGGTACGTGTGACGCCAATAAGTTCAATTGTTCGCTGTATACCGGCAGTTGACAGCGATGAGAAGATGCCTCTTTTCGGTGCCTCTTCTTCGACTTCTGAAGAATCCTCGGTTGCCTTCCGAGAACGGCCGAGCAGTTTGGATTGACCCAAGCGAGACACAAAGGTGACGGTTGTCCGTACATTCACCTTTTCACCCTCGGGAGGCGTCTCACGTTCATAATGCTGTTTTTCAACGACACTCAGAATTCCGGTCCATTCCATGTTCCTCGACTCGGTTTTCATCCATCCTTCCTTGGCGTCGACCACGGTTGTCTCGAGGATGTACGATTGACCCGAATTTTCGCTTCCGCCAATGCCTTTGGGCAGTAGTTTCAGAAGCGCAGATGGAATCTTGGATTTCTTGAGGTGCAATCGTGTCGTGTGCAGGCGGTGGGTTTCCGGATCGACGTAGCGATCAATGACATCGGACGTCAAAACATGTTTGGAGTAAGGATTCGGGTAGCGAAGAAAATAAGCAAGAGAAACGGCGGGAAAGGAGTAGTCGTAGGTGGAAACGAGCTCGAAGAATTTCATATTGGCATCGATAGACGGATGGTTCGTAGCTGCTACTACAGTTGTTTGGTGGTGAGGGCTTTGTTCAGACAATCATCGACTAGCAGTGTCTCATAGTCCCCTCGGTGTTATACGAAGGATGCACACAGGCAATGAAGTTGGCGGAAGTATCATGGAACAGAACAATGATGATGAATGAATCGATCGAGGAGATGAATAGAAGTCGTCGTTTGTTGGCGGTGGAAGAAGGCGAAAAGGGCTTTTGGGCTCGTGCTTCTTTTTGCCGGCCTTTCCTGTTTGGGGCTAGTGCAACGTCAGGAGATGCCCGCGAGATCCTATTGGTCGATGCTTTCTCCAGCTTCTTTATCTCCGCATTCTAAGGCCGCCGCCCATTCCCGCCCAAAAACATCACCACTCTGACTTCCTCGAGCGAAGAATAGAGCAACTCAATGGCAATGACAATGGCATCAGTACAAAGAGCTGCCCCAAACGGCTTATGCCATTGCTCACTCAATTACTACTGTGACCACCACCCAACAACAGATGAAGCACAACCAATAATAATGGCCATGCTGCAATGGACGGCTTACACCGTAGCTGATGGAATCACCAGGCAAATTGTCTTCAATACGCCCAATGATATGTCATGGAGGCGGTGATTTGACATTTTTAGAGTGTCAACAGACATGGATAAATAGTAGGCAGATTAATTGTTAGCTCATTAACTGTCCATTCTCACAATATCTCCAATATCACACACATCCCACTTGGCTACACTGAAGCCTCACCACTCTAGGACTTACTCTTTTACTACTTAGATCACTTGTATTGCGCGAAAATGAGACTCACTTTGCTCCAAATCAAGGATGCCAGCATATTTGGCACACCTGCCTACCTCAAGTCCAAACACGCTGATCTGCAACAGAAATGGGCGACCCATTCTGATAGAGTCCAGGAGCTCTGGCGATTTTTCTCCCCAAGCCAACGCGATGCTGTTTTCCGGGCGGGAGTGAAACACGGAAAAGTCTTGAAGCACCCCAAAGATCGATCGATGTTTCGATCTTATGCATTGCTTCCCGAAATGAACGCTCGTGACATCACGGGCTCACCTGATTTTTTCTTGGATCATTGCGAGTTTCGCGCTGCCACGGGTCTAACGCACCAATACCGCATTGGCCTCAAAGGGGCGAAGGGCGATCACCAAGTCACCACGGAGAGCATGGTCGTTAACGAGATACGCTCTATGCGGGACTTTGGGACTGAGCTCATGTTCTTCATGGACGAAGAAACATACGGTGATATTCACCGAGCCAAAGGCGAGGAAGATTACAAAAAGGTATTCGATGAACTAGCGTCGCTTGCCAAAGCCGGAATTCTCGTTCCTCGAGGCGTTGGAGAACTAATTCTGGAACGACAATGCTATCTAATTCAGCATCTCTGTGTCTTGGTCGATAACATTCTCAAACTCGGCGCGATAATCGACGAGGGGGTTCAAAAGCACATAACACCGGAAGAGGAAGCACGGATTGCTTTCTCGGCTTATCCTGACAACGAGGAACCACAACCAATCTGTGTGCAGGATCTGATTACTGTTGCTCTGGATCGAAAGTTGTCTTTTGAAGCCCGTTGGAATCTCTGTTGCTCGAATCCTGAGTTTCTTACAAATGCAGTCAATCATTGGTACTCGACTAGACCGGACCTTGTGCCAGACGAGAAGGGCCGACGGATGCCTCTAACCTCCGATGAGTACGTCAGCCGTGCTATTTTCGACGTGGTTCATAACACAGTCATTGGCATTGCCGTATGGGATATTCTCTCTGCTCTTTTCCAAAACTTGATTGACCCATCAGATGACGCAGCGCAAGACATCATCTTGCAAGAAATCTCGAATATCTGTCACTACGAGTATGATCGGGTTCGAAAGGACTTTAAGCGGTTTACTCAGGTTGGCGGTGGTTCTAAACATTTCAAGCGACTCTCAAAGGTGTTCGACAATGGTACGCCACGTGTTGTTCTGAAGGCTATACCAGATCGTGTTATCAAACAAGATCCGCAACTACATTCCATTCTCCGTCTTTGCCACCCTGATACTGGTGTAGCTCAAGCGGTTCAGTGGAATAACATGTTGGCCCAACTGCATCATAATCATCCTCTTGAGCATGAGAAATTGGATGAATGGGAGTTTGGTGCACTGGGCGAAGTGTCCCTAACTATCAACCTTGTCAACACGGTGATCCAGTCGCTTGAACTGCCCTCGGCTAGTCCTAAGAAAGGACTAACCTACATCTCGAAATTGAAAGAATTAATGGCTAGGATTGAGCCTTTGAAAGCGCATACCAATCTTAGTCGGTTGCCTATTTCCCTCGATGACCTCAAGAATCCAGACACGGCTCGAGAGGCATTGAGCATTGTGAACCGATTCAGCGAATATTATGCAGGGGGTTCCATGGTTGCTTTATACCAAAACCTCAACAAAGAGTTTCTCGAAGACCTTGAGGTTCAATTGCAGGAAGCAAAGGGGACGAAGAAGACGAAGGCCAAGAAGTCAGCCGGAAAGACTCAGCGTCAAGAAATACAGGCGGATAGGGCTCGCTCTCACGACTCATCTCTTGCTAGTTTGAGTCGGAAACTAGCATCTTTTCTGAAAACCAAAGCAAAAGGTTCGACTAGTTACAAGCTATCTACTCAACTGGTAAATTCTACGTACCCAGAACCTTCTGTTTGGCAGGAAACCTCCAACGAAATGAAGGTTTCGACTGACGGAGATGCCCGTACTTATTCACCATCACCCTCTGAAGTAGAAGCACTCAATAATCTGCAACAACAGTCAACAACGCTCGCAGATACAGCACTGACCGAACCACCGGCACCCGAAGAACTATCAACGTCCTCTCAGCCCGAATCTTCAGTCAGAACTGGGCCCGAAATGTCTTCTCAGGCACAAATTTCTCCTCACATGGAGACCTCTGGAGTAGACGCGTCCGATGTGCTCTCCACAGCTGCCGAATCTGAATCGTCCGCCAGCCTAGGACTATCTGCTCGACCGGTCACGCCTTCTGAGTCTGAGACGGATAAATTGGAACAGAAGCCAGTTGATGAATCAGAATTCTCTGCAGATGCACAACTACACGCGGGACTTGAAAAGTCTACAGAGAAGATGACCGTCGAGGACGAACTATTCGTAAGGCAAGATCCACATGTCCACTTGTCGACATCTACTATCATGGAAGTGCTCGCTGAGTTGGACCTGTCTGATCCAGAACCAACTGATGAACCAGACCTTTCTACCGAGTTGGTAACACATGCTGAACCTGGCACGACCCCGGCGGAGTCCGTTATCGCCTTGGAAGCGAATAATGAAATGGCCACGACTGAGCCAGAGCTGCGTACAGAAGCCGAAGCCTCTGCTGAGCTGAACGTGCCTGGAGGATCGGGAGATACCGGCTCAGACCCAGGAGTTGAGAACACCGAGCCAGAACCGTCATACGAAGCGGATATTTCTCCCGTATCGGGATCGCGTACTGCACCAGAAGGGTCTTCATCGGAGGATACCAACAACCTGCCATCAGGAGCGACCGTCGAGCCCGAGACCCCCACTCACTCCGACACTGCCGAACAGGCAATCTTCAGAGTTTCACCGCGCACACTAGAAGTCTTCACAACACTCTTCTCCGCACTAGAAGAATCCAAAGCAAAGTCTGGATCCCAGTCAGGACCAGAGTACACTATCAAATGGCTCGACTTTGGCGCCGCCATGAAAGAAATCGGATTCTCAATCTTGCCTAGTCTTGGGGCTTTGTACACCTTTGTGCCTGGCGTGGATTCTAATGTGGCTTCGTTCCTTACGCTTCATCGTCCGTATCGGTCTGTCATTCATGGGGATGGGCTGCTTCTTCTTGCGATGCGGTTGAAGTTGTTGTATGGATGGGACAAGGATCATTTTGAGGCGGAGTGAGTGACTGATTGAATTTGGGAATACTTAGGTGTGATCTGTGTGATATTGCTCGATCGCTACTCTACTCTGAGAATGTGACTATGTCCCTATATTCCGTTCACCGTACATCTAGGTTGTAAATCTCAATAGATTTAGTATTTCGTAGCCAGCTAGAGTAGGCTTGTAATAGAGTCTACACGTACTTACTATCTGGCATTATTGTCGATTCGTGAAACTGCATGTCATCGGGTGTGCTCGTTAGAGGTATTTGAAAGCAGCTTGGGAATTGGAACGCCCTAGATTTATACGTATAAATTCGAGGCCAGAGAGCGTGTAACAGTGATATCTGACATGATGAGGTCATTCAATGAGATACCGTATGTTCATGATGATATCGCGAGTACGGCAGGCATAAACCCTCGAACACCATTACTGATCAGACATCGCTCCCCTTCAACAAGGTCCTTCACTTGGACCACTTGCTCCGCGCAGAATCCATGATCCAGAGCGTACTGTCTACTTACACTCATCATCCCACCACTACTAAGCGGAGGCGTAATCCATTCCGCACCATCTTCCTCTTGTTCCTGTTCACCGTCACGACGGGGATTCGAACGTCTCCTGAAATATACACAAGTTATACTCCCCTCCATAACTTCGCCGTCCGGGTTGAATAATAACACCTCTACTGGATCCGTCGGAGATGAGATCCCAACCCTCTCCCTCGCCGCATCGTAATGATCTCTCGAGGTGGTCTTGTACTTGGTAAAGTGCGACGGGGTAGTCGCAATTGAATCTACAGCCAACTTCCAGGGAAACGAGTCGCTCAACGACGCCAAATCATCGAAAGAAGTAGGCAAAAACATGCATCGAAGCGGCCACGCAGTTGCGGGATGCACATCAACCGTGCATTTTCCTTCCTCATCAATCACTATGCGTAGTCGCCATGCTTTGCTGCGATCTGGAATGAATGTGTCAAGTGTCTCGGCGAACGAGTCAAGGGATTGTTGCAGGAATGCGACTGCTTTGGCCCATTTGAAGTTTGTGGCGGCTTGGAGAAGGCGGTCTTGGTGCAGGCGGAGGAGGTAGTAAGGAGAATCGTGTGGTTCGGGATATGAGTCTTTGGCGTAAAGGCTGGCGGCGCTGGGTAGGTCTGGATCGAATCTGAGAGAGGATATCAGGGAGAACGCGTCGGCAGCGGCGTGGTTTAGGTGTGTGGGGTTTGTAGTCAAGGTTTCGTGTTGAGCTTCGAGGCGATATCGCATTAGCGTGGATTTAGTCCTTTGCTCTGACGATGCATAAGTGTCAATCAACTCTTTCGGGCTCCGTGAGTATTCCGATTCCATCGTCCCAACGACGGAGACTCGCGAGTCGCGATTCCATTCGAAGATGTGGAAGGTGACGCCTATCGCCAACCTCGAAAGCCCGATCTTTCCGCGCGGACCAAGAACTATTCCATATTGGGATTAGTGTGAAATAGCTTAAATCGAAACCCTAAAACCTAGTACTTTAACTCAACTTCAAACAATCGATTCAATGAGTCAGCAATTCGAGTCACGTACAATGACTGAGTGTTTTATCCCGATTAGCCACAAAATGGGTATTTCACGAGAAAATGAGCATGGGTTTGATGACTCGGGCTATCGCTCCCCATCTAGCGTGTGGCTGCCTAGTGGCCTCCACAACAATACAAGTGAACCTGCAACTACTTCGAGTTTATTACCAAAAATAAATCTTAAAAAGAACAGCACTTGGGAAATTCTAATTCTGATATACCGGGGGTACTAAGTGCAATTTGAGAAGTTCTTATAGCGACCCGAGTACCCCTTTCAAAATACCGTTGTACTCCCGTGGCATTGAACCCAAGGAAACCAGAAAATGGATCAACTATCACACGACCAAAAAACCCAGCTACACGAGGTCGCCGACCTCATATTTGAGATCTATCAAACCCTCGTCAAGATGCGCTACATCGATGCCTCGGAAATCATACAAGGACCTCACGACCTAACCGAAACTCTATCCGACTACGATGATGGCGAGACTATACTCGGCATCGACCCCGCCATCAAATACCTATACACCATTCTGCCGTACGTGACATGTACAGGCCCTTGGTGCAATTCCGAATTTTTTGGAAGAAGCCTGTTCGCGAATTTCACGGATGCAGAACATATTGCCGGGATGCGAAAGCCCTGGGCTGCGAGGTCGGAAAGTATTTCGGAGGAGATGGAGGAAGGTCGATGGATACGTCCTTTCGTCACTCCTTTGGCGCTTTTCGGTGATGATGATGACGGTACGATGATCATATACGACTCTCGAGGTCATCAAATTTGGCTTCTTGACGTGGAAGGTTGGGAGTGTAAAGATCTAGCTTTGGAAGGTGTAGAGACACCCGGTTGGAATGTACCTATTACCACGTTTGGTGGACTCAAGCACCGATTTGACTATTTTCCCAGCAGACCAGCTGGGGATGTCTTGAGGGATGTAAACAAATGGTACCGAGAATTGAAGGTGTTGCCTGGAGGCGGAGAACACGACGACAACGAGTGGTCTCACTACAGGAAGGATCTGGATCTAAAGGCACTGTATCGAAAACATGGTTGGCCAGAAAACTTTGACGGTGACGCTTTCGACGTGGATCTGGTACGCTCACATGCGGCTCATCGTGCAAAGGAAGCTGCTCCGGAGCCCTTGAGATATCTGGAGATGTGCCAACAACAAATCAGCTACTATGAAACGCGTCTTCTAGAACATCAAAAGGCAGTTAATGAAGCTACAAACAAGGAGGATGAGTGGCTTGCCCGCTTCAATGTATGGAAGTCCACGCGCGACCTTATAAGCGCAAAGAACAGTTGTCGTTTAGCCAAAGAAATGGCTGAAAGGTCGTGTCCCAATGGCGTATGTCAAAAGGAGGGAGACCTTCCTCTCTGGGAAGTTGAGTTTATAAGACGAGACCTTGAACAAAGGCAATATGAGATTTCGAATATAGCAGGCAATCTCAGGGATGCCCTGGAGCGCGAACCAATGTACGAAGACTCTTTGAGGAACGAGCTGTTCTACGCACAGAAGAAAGAAGCAATCTGTCAGCGAGCGTTCAGACAAGCGCAAGCCGACGCTGACCGGTTATGTCCCGGAGAGACATTCCGGTCTGCCACAGGAGTCGATCCGGATTGGCCATATGCTAAGGGCTCATGGGCTTACGGAGAACTCGACGTTTCTACCAAAAAGAAACTTGGGTCCGCGCAAGAATGGATGTCGACGGCACCTAGTGACGTCGTCAAAGCGAGAGAGAAAATGGAGAGTGAAATGTTCAATTTGGAGGGTATATTAAAGACTCGAGAAGAAGTCAGGCGCAAACAGGAAAAAGGACTTCATTACATGGATCTTTTCCAACCCAGGCCTAGGCGTTTGTGATGAGACAATTTCGTATTCAATACTCGAAATTGAGATGCTCTATTGCTTTATCTCATTACTGCCAGTTCCTTGTCATTTGTTGTACCTTCATGCATATTTTTCAATATTTCCAATTGGCCTGTTCTCGTCTTTTTGGCCTTATATTAAAGAAGAAAATCAGGCTCGTTATTGCCCGACCGGACTCATACACGGACTTATCATTTCCAAGAGTTATTTTAGGAGTGTCGAATATGCTCGAGCCACTACAGTCGTTTCACCTGACACCACACCAACTTGAACGGCACGGATAGATCTTAGGCGGCTGTGAGCGTTCGATTTCCGGGGGTATTCCAATGTAGAGGGAAGTCCTGTCGTGACAAAACATCGGAATTCCTTGTCTAGGAAAAGTCACATCTGACAGTGGTGTTATGTTATTTCCTCCCGTATTTTTTTATAGTGCCTGACTTGAGTCTTTCGAGACATTTGCGAGCATGATGCGTGAGCTTGTCTGGCAGGTCTCGGTGAAACTCTGCCTCCATTTCGGATCTCGGCGACTCGATTTGGATATCGATGGGAGGGGGATTTGTTTCGACCGTCGGGCGCCGAACTGTCTTGACTAGCCCTCCTCCGGTCCGTGCCTCGTTCAGTGAGATTGTGAACTGATTCATACAGTACTAGCATTTCTGTTCATGCCCTCCGTTTCGTCAGCAAAACACCATTGTGACTATAGCAAGTTCCATTGTGAAAAACAAAGCGTTGTGCTCGCAAGTGCCTGATGTCTTCAATAGCATACCATTATAGTTTCGCCATCCATTCTAAGTTGTGACTAAAAATCGAAGATCGAAACTTACTCTCTTTCCTTACCCTATTACAACTACACATGGTGAGAGTTACCGTCTTAAAGTCCCTTATAATCGATCAAGAGTTTATAGCAAACTTGCTGGTTTATTAATACTATATGATAATACTTCTCCCGTATTCCTCTTTGATGAATGATTTATAAGAACAGTCTGACTCCACGATGTTAATAATAATATATATAAGAAAAGGAGTGAACCTATCTTGATTGCACCCTTATATAGACTATAACACTAATAAGTGTTTATATTCAAAGCTATATCTAATATTCTTTTATCTAATATCTTTGTCAAACAGGAATAACTAATGTAAAGTCCACAATATATTCATTATTAAGTCTCCTCTCAAATATGAAGCATATTAATAGGTATAAGTATATCGTATTTAGTTGCTGCTATTACTAAATATCATAACTAGCTGACTGCCTCGCTCCACTAATCATATTCAGACTTAAATAAAATAGCTATTAACTTATTCCATCCTATTAACTTAATTTATGAAATTTTAAATCGTTTGCACTACCTTCTGAACGTGGTAGTATTGCAACCGGTCTGCTGCCAGCGCATGACCCGTGGCGATAATATTGTTGATCTGAGACGAACAATGAGCTATAATCACCGCAAAATAGGCGCAAACATACCTGTCGACCATTGAGTTCTAATTGCTAGCTTAGCCACCTCTTCATCGCTCAGGTCTGTTCGACTGCGAGGCCAAAGTAGGGGGCATTCAGACGGACACTAGATAGACGATGGCCCGCTGTTCCTGCTTTGCGAAACCCGTTTGAAACTTCGCCCTTGTCACCCCAAAAAAGGCGCTCGTGGTCCCATTCGTCAATGACAAAAGATAATCGTCGCATGTCGCCGTAGGTGACAGGCTGTGAACCTTTTGGCCTATGCCTGATCAAATACTCTGTAAAAATACTAAGTATGAGATACAGACCTGTCATTGTCACGAGCGGCAACAGGGACATTGTAATTGAAACATCAGCTCGGAAAGCATGGCCAAAAACCCATTGTATAAGAGACTTGGATGACAATAATACCAGACTTTGCCAATTAGTTATGAACGACTTGATTGGACTCGAATTTGTCTCTATACCGACTGAGGCTGCTTTTCGCCAGACCGCTTCGTCTCTTGACATATTAAAGACGAGCTCGGCGCAGTGAAGGTTGAAACATATCAGGGCCTGGACGCAAATTTCTATAAAAAGGCCTAAAAAATCTTGCCGAAGACGATGCTTATTATCACCGTAGAAAAAATATTGGTATCCAAAGGTTTCCCATCGATCCGAAGAATCGTACAGGTTCTTCAAGTTGCCAGCCTTGTAGTCGATAGCTGTCAGTGTGCCCGACCATATTGCAAAGGCTACAAAATATGCCCAGAAAATAAATCTAATGCGACCGACATTAGGCAATATCGAAAGCATAGACGGCTGACGTTCCCTGGGGAAGATATAGGTAGTCTGACGAGAATTTCCTTTCGAAACAAATGGGGAATTTGTAGATGATGGGGACATAATATTGGATAATTTTGGAGCGGACTCAACACTCGTATCGGACACAGGCCTCATAGATAGAATTGAGCCACTTGGACGTTGTGAAGATGTAGCCGCTTTTGGTAAGCCATGGTAGGCTTTGGCAATTGTCAAAGGATCCGAACTCCAAGTAGTAACGTGGGCACTTTTGCAAATAGCACAGGTAGACACAAAAGCTTGGAGTATAATTCCAATTCCCATATAGATTAGCACCGCCCCGCTAAAGTCCAGTCCGTCCTGGTGGCTATCAGTTTCAGAAATTGCAGTGGTTCCTTCTTTCAAACCACAATCCCAGACTACTTGCGTCTGTTGTGAGTGACGTCAAAGCTCCAAACGTTATTGTGAAACCAAAGAGGGAAATAATGTTCATATACCATTTATTTGGGAAATAAATCTTTGAGCTAGAGAAAAATCGAAGATTTGAGTTCATCCGAAGGCGATTTTCCTGTATAAGAGCCCATCTCAGCGTAGTTGCATGGATATAGCCAATGCAATCAAGCCCTAATTCCGAAAGTCACCTGTTTTCATGATTGAAAAGCAGGCGAAACAGCCACTCTTTCAACACCATAAACAAGTTACTTGTACATTTTTCTATAGGTTATTTGCTCCTGCAGTGTCGTATGATTAGGTATACTATTTTATTCTCGGTCCTCAAGGTGAGAATTAGAGTTCAGGCCCGGATTGTCTAGAGTTTACTACTAAAAATGGAATGAAAAGCTACAGTAACAGTAATAGAAGCGAGGTAGTAAGTGCCAGTCCTATGCAGACAAGATTGTCCTGATCGAACCGTATTCAATGGTCCGGGAGGTAATCTCCTCCAGTCCTGCCGTACATTCATGCAACCGTTGCCTTGTGATGGCGTCCGCCGACTGAGGTTCTGACGCTAGATCTCCTCAACCGTTTCCCATGCAAACTTCTTGATGTTGTCCACCTGCACGTCTTCGATCTCAAACAATCTCACCCAGGGCCGGTAGACAGGAACGAGAGGTGGCTGCAAGCGCTCCTTGTTGCAGAGCCCATCGATATCGACATCGAACAGCTCTTTATACGCTGCGTTCAACTCGGGTGACCATGCCTGTATCAAGTTGGCAATCGTTAATATGAAGCATATATAAGCAAAGGGTGTCATACCGTAGGACGAGTGAGCTTTTTGAGTGTCTTCATAAAGACTTTCGCATCCTCCCACGAGCGAAGCTTTGAGCCTCCCTCCATCAGCCATTCGTCCAAACTATATCCATATTTGGCCCATGCTTGGTAGACACGAAAGCCTTCACGACCAATAGCCAAGACGAAAGTGTGAGCAAAGGAAGTATAGTCCATATCTTTGCTCTTGTTCTCGCCCCTTTCAACCATCTCCACATCGACTAGGCTTACACCTAGCACGGTCACTTTACCAATCTTGCCATCGATCGCTGCTTTCTTGGCTTGAGTAAAACGTTTTTGTAGATCGGCACTTGGAGTGCTATTGATTTCAGCCATAGTAGGAAGTCCACCCATACTGGCCGATTGCCATTTGAGCGCCTTGTGCATTGAATCTCGATCTGAGGGGCTAGCGAATAGAAGAACAAGTGTGCAAGCAAGCCTGCTTGAAGACCAAGGGGTGAGTCTAGCCATTACGGACCCCATTAATCGAATTCTTTTCTGATCCACCACAACATCTGTCTTGCCTTTCATGGCAGCTGTCCTCAGAGCGTCGAATACGTGTGAGGCCACCTCAGGACCAGCTTGGAAGAAATCCTTCAGTGCGCTGTCGAGTTCTTCCAAAGGTGTATACGGCAGTCCCATCTTTTCGCGCACGGCCAAGGTTACTTCGTCGACTGGGGGCGCTTTCTCGTGTTTGATCATGATATATTCTTGATCGTTTGGCAACTGGAGCGATTCGACGAGACGAAGCATGTCATTCACACGGTCGTCGAGGGGAGAGATTTCGTGAGTAGGTGATGGATTAGACGGCCGAGGGCTATATTATTTGATGAATTCGAGATTGACTGTGATCAGTGATTGAAAATCTCACCTTGGCTGTGTAGGCTCAGTTTTGACTGGTTCGATATTGACTTTGTTCTTTTTGATTCGTGGCATGATGTTGATGAGGATTGATTAGGAAGAAAATCAAATTTCTCAAGATGATAAGGTCTGTGACAGCTGGATGGAGGAAAGATGACCAAGCTTGCTTGAGATAAACGATGGAAGGGTAGAAAGGTTGGTCAAGAGGTATGTAGGGAAGGAGCTAATGGTAGTATGTCTTCTCGTTTGTGTCAAGTTTCTCCTCAGCGTTTGTTAGCTACAAACAGCCAATAGTAAAGTGATCGGCTTTTCCCCTTCAATCTACCTGGAGAACCCCATCACAAGTAGATTTGTCGTCCAACAAGAAGAATCGATTATTCATGTTAGTTACTCAATACTACCTCGATATGATGAGATTCAATGCATCAGGTAAGCAAAACCGAAGTCATTACATACAAAAATTTAAACACTTGGCTTAACAGCATAGATTTGAAATGAGCCTGATAAAACTTAGCATAGTCACTACCAAAGTGTTGATAGATTCTGACTTACCGGTCCATTCATTGTAATCGATATTTGCAAATTCAGACTTGGCTTGATTAGAACAACTTGAGGGGGTACAACATGATGTACTTTGTTGTAGGTAGGAAGACTCTTTGTAAAGATTCAGGTTTGCTTTTGTATCAACGAGCAAGATGTCTAAATCCAAGTTAACCACTCTAGATATACCCACGTGGTGCAATCTTCGAGGCTCATACACAACACGTACCTTGGAAACCCGCTTGTCGAAGATGTTCCTCATACTCTGCAACTTGGCTGGCACCCGCAATACATCCGACGTAAAGAGCCATATCATAGACAATGATCTTAGGAAGCTCTTTTCTTGCTAGGATATCACTGATAGCAAGTCTTCCACCGGGCTTCAATAATCGAGCAATCTCATGGAATACAAGACGCTTATCCTTTGCCGGGACAAGATTGATGACGCAGTTGCTGATTATGCAGTCAACGCTGGATTCTGGTAGTGGTATGGAGGTGATGGATGCTTCGATAAAGGACGTATTGATTAGACCGGATGCTTTGGCGTTTTTGGTTGCGAGATCAATCATGTTCTGCTTCGCAATCAGTACAGACCTGCTAGAAGGAGTCTAATTTGTCACCTTTGTCATGTCTATTCCAATCGCCTTTCCAGCCGGGCCGACCTTGCGAGCTGCTAGAAGGACATCGATCCCACCTCCACTACCGAGATCGACGACAGTCTCTCCCTGTTCAGGTCTCGTTGAGCAGGGCTTTCTTTGGACTGATGAAGAGATAGTGTATTATCACGTACCTCCTTCACATTCGCGTATGCGACAGGATTACCACAGCTAAGACCGAGGTTTGTTTTCTCGGGTAGAGAAATAAGATCTTCCTCACTGTAGCCAAATGCCATGGCAATATTTTTTTCACCATCTTGTTCCGGACTGGTGGCAGTCTTCTTCGCCATATCACCATAGCAGGATTGCACCAATTTGTAGCTATCTGCCATTTTTGCGGGCCGTTTCTGAAAGACTAAGATTAATTGTGATCCTCAAACCGTGGTATCCAATAAGAAGGCAAAGGCAAGGGATTGTTTTATATGTCAAGGTCCTCTGCGTAACTAGTAAGACCAAAGATAAATGTTCGTCCAAGCGGGAACTACCGCCATTTGTAAGCTAGGGGCCAGATGCATGTGAAGACTGATTCGGCCAGCCTATGAAGTATAGCTAGCATGTCATCCTTCCACATGCCTGTCACAGCCACCGAATACCCAAATTTGAGATTCAAGTGCCTCCTCCAAATATAGGTTTTTGAGCGTATTAGATTCAGCGTACGGTAGTATCACTCCCAAAACCCAAGCCCCGTGGCGAAGAACCATAAGCAAGTCAGTCAGCTCGAAATGGATATACATAGAAAATTCATGATCCGGCATCGAACCACAAGTACAACCCTAATTATTCATCGTACTCGTGACAAGAAAAGATCGGACAGAGATAAGGGTTAGATTGATACAGACGGTGCGAACCAATCGGAAACCGTTCTAGCCGGTGCCGAACACAAGTGGGTCTGTTTCGGACCCTTTTCTGCTTCTCCAGCCAATCAGAGCGTAGCAGTGACACTTATCTCCATTACTTCGTCAGTTTCATTCTTTGTCCTTGTCGGTGCCCTTCGCCCTTTGCCTTTTTTTGCTCTTGCTAAGATAGATTGATTTTCTATAGACTTTTGAGCGCGCTTTTTGTTAATGTTTCCATGCTTGAGAAACGCGATTACAGATGAATACCATTCTGAGGCCATCATTTACATTCAGATACAGCCAGGCAATCTGCTCAGGTCGATATTTGTGGCGGCATACCTATTCCAGTATGGCGAATCCAGCTGTTGCCGAGTCAGCAACAACGACAGATGACGCATACACCGAAAGTCGTACTCTCGCCATCCCAGAAACTGAAGATGATCTCGATATTCGCCAAAAATATCGTCCATTCATTCGAGACGACGCTGAAACGGACTGGGTCAGCGCCTTGGAGTTGACCAAAGTCCTCAATTTGGCGGAGAACGATTTGAAGGCAACGAATCAGAGACTCAAAGTTCTGGTACTATATGGAAGCCTACGAAGAAGATCATATTCAAAGCTTGTGGCATATGAGGCTTCCCGAATTCTGTTTCGGTTGGGCTGCGATGTGCGTGTCTTTGATCCCGAGGGATTACCGATGAAGAATGATGTCGATCACGGCCATGCCAAAGTACAGGAGTTACGTGCGTTGAGTACGTGGAGCGATGGGCAACTCTGGGTGTCGCCGGAACAGCATGGTAATTTGGTTAGTAAACCACCCTTCATCATATCAGTCCAATGCTAATGTGACACAGACGGCCGTCTTCAAGAATCAAATCGACTGGATACCTCTTAGTACTGGAAGCGTACGCCCAACACAAGGTCGAACACTCGCCATCGCCCAAGTGTGCGGTGGTTCTCAATCTTTCAACGCAGTAAACTCCCTCCGTATTCTCGGCCGGTGGATGCGCATGTTTACAATTCCCAATCAATCTTCTATACCCATGGCATACACCCATTTCCCGGACGAAGGGCAACCCGAAGATCAGAGACTGAAGTACAGCAGCAATCGGGACCGATTGGTTGACTGTATGGAGGAGTTTGTCAAGTATACGATTCTGATGAGGCCGCATATAGATCTTTTTGGTGATCGGTATAGTGAGCGGGAAGAGAAGAGGGTGAAGGAAGCGAAGATCAAAGCATGATTTATTGTATACGATTAAGCGGCATAAGAAATATTGCGCAGCTGTATCTAGAGCATAGCTCGCTAAGTCATTATAGGCTAATAGACTAGAATATACCAAGTGCATGAAAGAAAGACATGCCATCAATAAAGCCCCCGTTGTGTAGTGAGTCGTGAGATAAACAGGTGCAAATCCGAGATAAAATCACTCCAATTTCAACATCTCCCCAATCAAGCCCTCAACCCGGCGCCGAATCTCATCCCTAATCGGCCTGATAGCATCAATCCCCTGCCCAGCAGGATCATCAAGCTTCCAATCAAGATACCTCTTGCCCGGGAAAAAGGGGCAAACATCACCACATCCCATGGTAATGACCACATCACTAGTTTCGACAGATTCAGTCGTTAGGATTTTTGGTTTCTGGTCGGTGATGTCGATGCCTTCTTCGCGCATGGCTTCGACGACCATGGGGTTGACGGTGTTGGCGGGTGCTGAGCCTGCGGAGCGGACTTCGATAGCGTCGCCGGCGAGATGTCTCAAATATGCAGCGGCCATTTGGGAGCGGCCGGCATTGTGGATGCAGACGAATAGGGCGCTGGGTTTGGCCATGTTTCCGTTTTTGGTTTGACTTTCACAATAGTCCTTGATACAGGTTTAATTGGTGGTCGTATTGTGACTGTCTCTTTCGTAGAATCTTGGAACTTGTGATATAAGGAAAGACCGAGAAGGATCAAAGTGAAGGATAGACGTGATTGGGACGAAATTCAACAGAGATTCTCGTGATATGTAAGCTTCCTCATCTAGATCCCAGCCTACTGATAAATTAAATGATCCTTTACAACAAGGCCAAGATGCGAGATGCATAAATCCGACAGGGCTGTGCTAAATTGGTTGGGTACTATGGATCTGACATATGTGAGCTGTGGGAACATGTGGAGGGGACGCCCACGTATATTGCTCAACCTTGAACAATTCAACCAATTAACGCTTCTTAGTGACATCCAGCTGCATCAAACTTCGGGGAGAAGAGGTAAATCGAATACCGAAAAGGGTATCTTTTCTTAAAAATTGGTCAGGCCACGCATATTCATAGTATGAATCATCCGACCTCGGTTTAGTGGAGGGACTGGAGCACTGACCTGATAATATGGGCAGCAAAAGAAAAAAAGAGAAAAAAAAAAGGTTTGTTAAGTTAGGGTTTTGGATAGTTAGGGTTTTCAGATCAGCCATGCCTGCGTGTCCAATCAGAGAGCTCGGGTGACAATCTCACTGGGTACCTGTACCGTTTGCCGCCATGGCGACATGGGCGAATATCAGACCTACATTTACGCATATTTATTTGCTTGATCGCATCTTCATCGATGTGTCTACAACAACACTGGCACACGAAAGCTAGGCACTTTGCAGTATTTTCATGACAGTTCAGCCTTTCTACGCTCAGTAGAATCGCCTCGCCTCGCCACTCGTCAATTTACAGATCGTGATAAGAAAAGCAACATGTCTCAACCACTATCTGGCCATCTTGACGGGCCACCAGAAAAATCTGGAGACATTGAAAAACATGGAAAAGATGGCATTCCCTATAATGAAGTTCACAGCAAGCAATCTGCTTTCAAAAATCTAGGTCTACTAGACCGCTTCCTCGCATTATGGATCTTTCTCGCCATGGTCATTGGAGTTTTACTGGGAAATTTTGTTCCCAACACCGGACCTGCGTTGCAAAAGGGAAAGTTCGTTGGCGTATCTGTGCCAATTGGTGAGTTGTTATTGCAACAAACACGGGGTTGCGGTCAAGGTACTAATTCGCCTCAACAGCCGTCGGTCTTCTCGTCATGATGTACCCTATTCTGTGCAAGGTTCGATATGAGAGTCTGCATCATGTCTTCCGGGCGCGTGAGATTTGGAGACAAATTGCTTTTAGTGTTTTTGTCAATTGGATTATAGCTCCATTTTTCATGGTACGGTCTCACCTATTTCTCGAGTTGATTCCCGACTAATGAGACGATGTAGTTGGCGTTGGCTTGGGCGTTCCTTCCAGATCAGCGGGAGCTTCGAGAAGGTCTGATTCTCGTTGGATTGGCGCGGTGTATTGCTATGGTACGTATTAAATTGCCCATCAAACACAAAGATCCGGACTGGGTGCTGACATGATTATCAGGTCTTGATATGGACCGGCTTAGCAGGAGGCGACAATGAATACTGCGCCATCCTCGTCGCCATCAACTCAATCCTTCAAATGGTCCTCTTTGCCCCTCTAGCAGTGTTCTTCATCGAAGTCATCAGCCACGATAAGATCGATTTCGATTACGGTCCTGCCGCCAAAAGTGTTGCTGTCTTTCTCGGAATTCCCCTGGGCGCTGCTATCATCACGCGCTTCACTATTCGAAAACTCGCAAGTCCAAGATGGTACGACGAGGTTTTTGTCAAATGGATTAGCCCGTTGTCCCTGATCGGCCTTTTATTCACGATCCTAGTCCTCTTCGCTTCCCAAGGCCACCAGGTCGTCCACCAAGTAGTATCTGTCGTCCGCGTCGCAGCACCGCTGATCGTCTACTTTGCCGTGATATTCTTTGCAACCCTCCTCATTACATACAAGCTTGGATTTGGCTACAAGCTGGCAGCAACGCAAAGCTTTACTGCTGCCAGTAACAACTTTGAGCTTGCTATTGCGGTTGCGGTTGCTACCTATGGAGCTGATAGTAACCAAGCTCTTGCGGCGACCGTGGGGCCGTTGATTGAGGTGCCGGTGTTGTTGGGGCTTGTGTATGGAGTGAGAGCTATTGCGAACCGGCTGGGGTGGAAGGATTGATGAGTGTATTTTTTACGAGATTAACAATAGATTAAAAGCAGATTGAGACTATTATGTATTTAATGAACATTCCACTTCCTCTCAGAGGTATAAACGAGTAAATATTGAAGCTTTCAAAACTATAAAGACGCCCCTGAACCAAGATACCTATCAGAAATCGTACATACCGTCCCCCATTCTAAGAGTTGCATCGCCACTGAAGACCTTATCATCTCATTCAGGTACTACATCTTCTCTGTATTTCCAATCATTTATAACCCCCTTCTTCTCTCCTTCCAGCACATACGACCACAGGGTGTGGAAAATAGGGCTTCCTATCCACTCAGCCGTACTTAAGAGGCAACAGCCTTAAATGTGGGGTGAAATAAAGAAGAGAGAGTGCGCAAACCATGAAGGAGGTTTCGAATCTGTCTGTATCATCGGCATCGAGTACAGCGTGGATGGGTTATCGCTTCTAGGATATTCATTAAGTAGTTGATATAGAGAGAAAGTAATTTGCGATCAGATGAACGTCAACATGCCCAACAATTCCCATTCGTCCAAGTACTGAATTACTTCACTGACCATAGTGTACACTTAATTCCGTCATCACAACTTTTCATGTCTGAAGCAGACGACGGCGTTTAAAGTGTCCCGTATTATGAATACCACGTGACCTTTTTGAAGAATGGACGCTGATCAGTTGGCGGCGGATTTCAGATCGATGAAAATCTATGATCATGACCCGACCCAGTTCGTCATTCCACAACATGTTTTGAAGTCGTAAATCACCATGCACCACTCCGAGTTTGCGGATGAGTGCCCTCGACCTTGAGATCTCAGTCAACTTCTCGCCCGGCCCCATTTCCGTCCCCCCCCATGCCATCAGGAGCATATGCCGGATTTCTCCAGCTCCATGGCGGAAATAGATCATATTCAGATCAATAGCTCCAAGGAACACCGGGACTGCAAGCCCCTGTACCGTCCGAAGAACCTGGTATACTTCTGCTTCACGAGAGACTTCCTTCCAGAGTTTGGACGTGGTCCCCTTTCCAACCAGCGTGTAGCCATATGCAGCGCATGTAATCTTAAATGGGGCACCGTACGATCCACAAACTCCGAACGGTGTACAGTTGTGGTCAAGATCCTGATCGAGCTGGTCTTTCAGAAGTTGAACCAGTGTGTTCGCGTTGATAGGATGCCGGTTGCCCTGTTGGCCATGTCGATGGAGATGTACATTCGGACAGGAACCGTCCAGTGTACCATTTTGTTGGAGACCCAACAGACATCGCTGTGTACAGAAACGCGATGTGTGTTGTTGAAGTTGATCACTGGGGGGAGTCGAGTCAGCGGGACGTGTTGCTGAACGTTGACTTAGAGGAGAGGACGTGATTTGACTAAAGCCTCGCTTTCGGCCGTGAGCTGCCGGGCTCGTATCAGAATCAGAATCAGATGAGTCCATCGGTTCTCTCTGAGAGATTTCGAGGTCCACGCATGTGCCTTGAGATCGGGAAGAGATTCGACGGGCCTGCCCAGAAGTTGACTCCAATGGGGAGAATGGCAAGTATTCAGAGCCAGTGGATTCCGAACTCGGATACCCTGAATCTGGTGGGGCTTCCTGCAGTTCTTCATCAGGAATCTGTGAGTGCGTATAGTCGAAGCTCGTATTCCATATATGTAGCTGGGATCGAGCGGCATTACGCCACGCCTGATCCCGGATTTGAGAATGAAAACTCATCAAACAGAGGCATAACACTCTACCAATTGACGTTGCGGGCTGCTGGAAACTAGCAGAATCGTCCACATTCACCTCCATATTCGGCTCACATGGGTAATAATAGAGAGTACCAGGATCATCATAAGGAACGCGGAGAAGGACTAAGGCTAGGCCATTAGTTATATAAGAGTATTCAAGACCTTCCTGGATCATCACATGATATTCTTGAGCCAAGACTGAACAGGCTAGCTGTTCTGCGTTGTATATTAGCTTTGCACTCTTCTCGATAGGGATATGTTTCTGATTCACAACTTCATCCCAAAACTCCATCGGCCGGAGACCCTTTCGGAGATTCTCGACAGATAGCTTGTGCGGCGGCTTATACTCCACTGTGGTGAGTAGAGTATTGGTGGTACCGTTAACTCGATGGATACAGAATTGATCTGGCCTTGGATGTCGTGTGCTCGATATATCCAACACCTCTGCATCATCAGAATCTTCAGACTCGCCCAGAGTATGCGCGTGGTTGTCAAATGCGATCCCGTTACCGAGCCTGAATCTCTCTTGTGCATCTGGTATTTTGCACAGTTCTGCTATGATATCACGGACGTGGTCCTCCACGGCGAATCGCTCGTAGCTCTCTAAGTCCTTTTCACTGCTGAGCACTCGACGAGAGAAGCGCCGACTGATGCCGCGCAGTTCAGCAAGGGATGCAAAAAGTCGGGCAGGTTCTCTTCCTGCTGGTTGTAGGTAATCGCAGACCGCATCGTAGATCTCTCGCTGTTGCGATGGACATTCCGACCACAAGCGAAGTCGCTTTGGGCAGTACTTGCCAGTTGGAGCCGGGATATGTCCCTCTGTCGATATGCTTGGCGTGCCAACTTCTATTCGTTGGGACAACAACTCATGGCAAGCTTGGACAAACTCTCGCAAAGCTGTTGGCTGGGTCTGTGTTTCCGCCGCCCTACGTAGCTCTGCCTCCCGTTGTTCTCGTTCTTCTGCTTTCTTGCGTAGCTCTGCCTCCTGCCTGCGTAGCTCTGCTTCCTGCCGAAGTTGCTCCTCTGCTCGCCGCAGAAGGGCCTTGTAATCCGGTGAGCTATTGTTAGCCATTAATGTGCACAATAGTGAGACGTGGATTATGATGTACACGATAGTGAGACGTGGATTATGATGTGCACGATGGTGAGACGTAGGTGTTGATGTGCACGATGGTTAGACGTGGGTTATGAATGAAAGAGGTGGCATGCAGTCGTTAGATGCCGTTACCGTACGTTACGGATCGCGGATTAACTCAAATACCGTTGCAACCAATTACTATTGATAATCGTAACAAGTGGAGCAATACACAACCAATGGCCAATGACCACCAAAGACTACTACATTCTAAAGCTAGTCCTAGACTGGTATTTCACCTCTCTAGATACTCTAGATAATACTACTATGGAAGGAGATATCCGGAGCGTGCTGTTCAATACTATGTACACCAATGGGGCATACCGAGGCACTACTATGTAGGTAATGTTCTAGAAGGGGGGCCGCAAAACAATTGATGAGAGTTGAAGGCAGAAGGCGATTTCGACATTCACTGTGACAAAACAAACTAGGATATACAGATAATACACTGGTATCAGGTATTGGATAGAAGCTCCGAAAGCCTATTAAAAGATCAATCGTCTACGTTTCAAAAGACTATGTATAACTACAGAGTGCGATAATTATGCTAGAACTTCCACTAATAGGTGAACGGAAGCCTTCTCAATTCCATGACTCATAACTACAAGATACGGTAGAAATGAGGCTAGCTATCGACAACAGATTCAGGATCAGAAGCCAATCAGCATAGGTATCAAAAGGATTCCCTAAAGGCGAAGTCTTGATATGATTATTCAGACTTGCATTTCTGTAATATTTCCTGTTGCAATATGGACAATGAAATCTTGGTCCTTCGCGGATCAACCAAGTCGTGATCGTTAGACGCTCCAACTACGAGCTGAACGTGAATCGACCAGGGCAACAACCAAGACATGTCATTCGTGATTCATAAGGACGTCAAAACATAATTCGTACGCGAATCACTCCCCGAGCTCCTCCTCGGGAGCCTCATGAGATCTACGAATCGTTAGTGGGACGGACAGGCAGAAGAGGAGTGAGACGTACGCAGGCCACATGGAAACGTCACCACGAATCGTGTCACGAAGGTCACTAGGAATCGAAAAAGTCCTGGCCTGCGCCATGAACGCAACAACCGACTCGTAAGTTGATTCGGGAACGGAGATAGGGTCGACAGAACGAACGGAAGGAGAGTCTGGAACATCGTGAGCACGCTTCGTGCCACGATTCTTCTTCACGAGACCTTTGGAAGACATGCAATTCACCTGAGCGAGATCGCGAACTTCAGTCGTGTGCCTAACTTCTTCAAAAAAGTCGTATATCTCTTCCGTATCGACCAGGAAATCGGCGGGAATCTGATAAATATTAGCAATCGATTCGAATAAGGACAGCGTACGAAACGTACCTGAACGCAAGAAGAAACGTGTCTACTAGTATAAGTCGCAGATTGGTTGTTCATACTGGAACGCGTTTCTTGCCGAACGTCGAAACCGTAGTAACACCGATGCGGGTATTTCGAGAATGAATCGTGCGTGATGCTGCGGCTACAATCGTAACAAGGGTAATCACGAGCTTCTCTAAGTGCACGAATCTTGCCATTCTTCATGAGAATCGGCAACTGAAGCTGCGAAGCCTGACGCGCTGCTCGTGATATGGTATCCTCGAGCAAGTCAGAGGGGAAAAGGGCTCCTGCTGGAATCTCGTTCAACGCTTCTAGCAAGGGAATAGCTGACTACACTTCATAGGTTGCTTCTTCGATTCGTCAACAGGCATACGACTCAGAAGATCGGAAGCCATGGCCCGAACGCCTTCCGTACAACCCTGCGCTTCGAATTCATTGTAAATCGTTTCCGTTTCGTCCACGAATCCAGTGGGAATCTGGATGACGAGTCAGTACGATTCAGACCGAATCTCACCACGAACGTTCTTCGCGAGCATCGTACAGGTAGCTGATCCTGTCCTGCAGCTTCTGCTAGGTTTCGTCAGTTTTGATGTTTTCGACTGACTGTCGGAGAGTCGTCAGAACGACCTCCAGACAACTCGGGCTCCAACTCAAGTGAACGTGTTTCTTCAAGTGGTCTAACCCTGGTAGAAACCTTATCACAACCTTCGTAGGTACAAGAGAATGCGCTTTGTTTATGCATATCTCTCACGCGAGGTCTTCATAGTTCTCTGCACTGCGCTAATCATATGCGGAAGGCGGCGATGGAGGTGAGGAAGGAACTTCTTTTCAAAAGATTCTCCCATCACTGCATGGTTTGCAAACTCTCCGACTGGGAGTGACGTTCGGCGATTGAGGGTCGGGCCTTCTTTGGACGCTTCGTGCGTAGGTTTCTAAAACTTCTCGATGGCTTTGCAGGGAGACTTCTATGCCCGTGGTCAAGGCCACTATTGACGAAGTTGTAGGTGTTGTCGAGCTGCTGGTCGTGTCTGACGGTTTGTCGCGGCACGAGGCACTTTTCTTCCGCCATCAAATCAAGAGCAATTGTAAATGGAGAAAGCCTTTTTATAATTCCTCAACTAGTTAGTCGGTTAGCTCGACTCAATGGTAAGTATGACCGCTTCACCGTGAGTCTGGACTGAACGCCCTCGTCTGAACCATTGATGACCCGATCCCTGTCGATGGTAGTAGCCGATGAATTGCGGCTTTTGGAGGCGTCGGGTCATTTTCCCTTCTCGTGATCTGGGTTCCTGGGTTCTCTCAGCCAGCCAATTTAGTCTATCTTGACGTTAGTGCCGACGGCGGCCATATCAGCGCCGTTGCCAGGGGCGAGGATGGTCTTTTGCCAGTTCATCTTGATAATGTAAGTGAGTAGATATAGAAGAAGTAGTCAAAGCAATAAGAGTGTGGAAAGTCTTGAGTTATTGGCGCTGACTTGAAAAGTGACGACTGCTTCGAAAGGATGCCTGTACCACATGCCTTCAATTGACACAATGACAAGCCTGGGACCGCTTCGCCGAATATATTTCAGACTATGACCCGAGGAAACAAGGGTAATATCACGGTGAAGGACCAAATCATCGCACAGCAATACCGTTGCCTGCTTTGATAATCCCGGCAGCAGTAACAGGTATTCGTTGTGCGGGATGAATTCGAACGGCCGGTCGTTGCGGCTCATGATGTGGCAAGATAATGATAGTGGTAACATATGATCGAAGACCTTTGGAAAACATTTGATCAGATCTGTTCACAAAAGTGTTCATCAATAATCGCATCAATGTCATCCTTGCGCGACTTGGACATTTCTGGTTCCTCTGCCTCATTCGTCCTCACCCATAATCGGCGTGGTGAGCTTGGGCAGTTGACCGTCGTCTCGGTATCGGGACAGCAGAGGAAACTTGGTGAATTTGTCATCGTAATTTTCGATCGTCGGAAAGAAGAGGATGCGAAGGTCATCGATAGAATCCAGATCCGTCACGTCGTAAATCCGATGCCCGTCCTTGTCTTCTTCGGTATCAATATAGTCTGGATAGACTGTGCCAACGTAATGGTAGCGATAGTGAGCGGTTGTGATGGTCTTGTCCACAATGATAATCTATTGGCGGTATGCTTAATCAAGGCTGTGCTGAATCATTGAGGCCTTGCCCCAGTTGATTCTCCAACAAGCAACTGGTCCAAAATAGCACGCGGTCTCGACTATATTCAAGAACATTTTAGATACCGATCCATCGAGGATGGTTTCAGTCACAATCCTCGAGTGGTGCAAATGTTCTAGCATCATGTAGACATGTTCCTGTCTGATAATTTCGTAGACATTGTTTGCTTTGTGTATTTGTTTCATTTTTTCATCTTTTCCCACTTGATTTCGTCCTTCTACCACTTCCGATCGATCGGTGAGGTGCCGCAAATGCGTTGTCACGTTTAACCTTGCGTGTGTAGCCGTCGAGCGTCTAGCAGAATCACCAGTCGTTGCCTTTCTCGTGTGACAGTGGCCAATCTCAACGTATTGATATAGCTTAGGCAACGTACATGAGGCGCTCACAAACGAGAATAACAAGCTTAGAGGAGAAGACGAAACGAAGAATCCAAGGACAATAGGCTGTATATAGAGAGATATATAAGTTCTCTTGGGGTTGTTGTCGACATGATTCCCATCCACTCGACCTTCCTCACGTGTGTAGTGTATGAACCGTTGACTGAACGAGAGGTGCTGCTGTATTTGATTGATGACATCTGGACCCTATTTGACCACGTCGTTAGAAGGAATTCAGGTTTCATAAACACAAGCCTTATTGGACGATTCGACTTACTGCCAGAAGAAATGTTGAATCCTGTTTAATAGGCTTTCCCGCTCCGGACGCACACTGTAGCTTCAGTCAGAAAAAGAACTCACGGATTGCTTGAACAGTTATTTACTCAACTCGTCTCGAGGTAGTGATCTCTGTTCCTGGGGGAGGCATGCTCATACTGGCTGTTTGCATACCTAGCCGGGCTAATTTGATTTTATAAGCGCGGGCTCTGAAGGGAATTGTCAGTATTGTACACTTTACTGTATAATTGACAAGAGATTAGCACCTACAGGCCAAGGACAAAGTGGTTCTTGTATGGGATCCAGATGAGCATCCTGAAGATATACCCCAGGAGGGTGAGCGAAAGCACTACCAGCAAGCCGACCAGGATATCATGCGCCGTGCCCGTTTGAGACTATACCGGTGGTGAGATCCCTAAAAATTCTTGCTGCGTGTCTTGCAAATATTGTTCTCCCCATCAATAAAAGCAATCAAGGCAATCCTCATAATAGTTCTGTCACTGTATTCCGTTCTAGCGTGTCGAGCTTGAGTGTGTTTGTACATTCTTTGGAGGGATCCCATGTTTGCTTGACCTGATATGATCTTTGCCAATCCTTAATACAATGTACATGGATCCATATATAAGAGATAGGAAAAGACTGGTGATGTGGCTCCAGATTCAAGAAGGATGGAAAGGGATGGAGTAGCAACGACCAGGAACTGGGGTTGAGCTTGTATAAATATTCGCTCACACGTGACTGCAGAGATCATGAAGGAAAAGCCCGGGCAAGGAACAAAACAACCACAAACAAAAGATCCTTTGTCGACAGAAAGAGCGGTACCCAATATGACTCCGTTGCGGACTCCCAATGCGGCCATACTCCCGTTATAAAGAGGTTGCCCGGTGTTTGCCCAAATTCCGCCTGAGCATCTCAGTTTGCTTTATGCTTTCTGCTGAAATTGTTTGACTTGTACAATGGATAGGGGCAAGTCATTTCCAAATCCGATGAAACAGCAGAACACCTTGCCATTTCTAGGTCTTGTAACTAGAAAGCCTACTCAATATGTCGTTGAAGAGCATACTGATATAATTGACTTGAATATTTAAGATTTCGCGCATCCCTCATTAGTAGTGACACTGCATGTACCTCAGATATTTTTTTCATATACAATCTGAAAGATTCTTAGACGAGTCTTTGGTACCCTGAACGCCCAGTCACCTTTGTCCGGTCGTAAGCAAAACAACAAACAGTTCTAAAGAAGATGATCCAGTAGGAGTGGAAATGAACAGTCTTCTTTGGTCTCAAACCAGGAGATAGAATGTCATTGCCTACATCTTAACATACCTGCTATAACTTAGGAATGCATCCGGTGACAACTTCAAGCATGTCGACCCAGATCCTCGGGTCGCCTACAGCCTACCGGTATATGGGGGAATTCTAGGTATAATACTGTCATTAGGATCTAGACCTGCTACCACGTAATACGTACTAATGACCAAACTATTAGCCATAAAAGTCTCTATTGAGATTTACTTTGGGGCCGATTCAGGCACCATTCAAGTTTGTCTTGATTCTATGGCTCCGTACTTAGGCATCATAGTCCGTTGAGGACGGATGTTCCTGGGCAGTAAGCGTATGTATTGTACGATCTCGGCAAATAGTGAAATAAAGGCGCGAATCCTTCAGCTTGCTTCGTTATCTTGGAAAGCAATCCTAGCAGCCGCGGAGAAGTTGGCCTATTTCCAGACGGACTCTTGTCTCTATGGTAACTCACCCCTCAATCGACCATTCCGGGTATATATATCGAAAGGATCATATAGGTGAGTACCTAACAAGGGTTCCGAGCCTTCGATGCCGGGTTTGAGCCACGCTAAAAAACGCAATGAACCTCTTCCCACGAGGCACGTTACCACTGCGTTGGTAAAGTCAAAAGCCTAGACCATTTTCTTTTTTCTTGTTTATTTTGAATATTTTCTTTTTACCCGCCCCTTTCCAAGTCACTGGAACCCAATGGTACAGTACAGTCGGAAACAAGCTGAAACTAGCCAATAAAACGCCACAAATGTAAGCATGATTTGGGGGCAAATCCAGCCGCACCGAGCTAAAAAAAAAAAATCATCTTGACACCAAAACAGAGCTCAACGGAGTTCAACAGAGCTCAAGTGACAGCTGTCAGAACTCGGATTACGTCTGTCGTGCGTGATGCATTCATCCATTCTTCAGCCTCGTTTTTTCGGGTAAATTGTCTGCTTTGATCTTCAGCTAGGACATGAGTGGATATTGATTCGTGGAGCCTCGTACACACGGAGTACACAAGAACATGTCTAGGGAGTAACGCCACGGCTGACCCGGGAATCTGGGTAAGGCCAGGCTCGATATGGGTAGATTTCGCGAGTACTATGACGGTCGAATTGAGTAGACACTAGACACTAAAATGAGATCCAAAGACCCTTGCTGCAGTACCGGGACCCGATTGTCGGGTCTCACTCATACTAGTAGTCTGGTAGGTCTGCTATACGAAGTGCCTCCTTACTACTTGTAAGGCGGAGATAGGTACCTATTCACAAGTCTTGTCATAATTTTGTAATCACCATACTCACTTTTAAAGAATAGAACAGTCGTAGTAAAACATCATCGCACAGCCTCCTCCATACAGACGAGCCAAACACCGCGGAACATCTCGGTACAGCATCCTATCAAGCCCTTGAACATAATCTCAATACTATAGGTAGGGCGCAAGCTCCTTTCGTGATTGCCCTATATCGGGCCACCATGAAATCATAAAAGGACGCGAATCTATTGACAATCGAGTCAATAACAAAAGGGTCTTATTAGGGGCGGTTCATCCAGTCAAGGTAGGGTTCAGGGACTCGATGGGGGCCACACGGGACGACCCGCACAATAGGTACTGGTACCACACCACAGTGGTAGTTACCACTTTGACAGATGTCAGATGAAGATCCACCAGAAGATCATAGTTATTAACATTGGATCCAAATCTGCTTCTACCACGCACGTAGCATACTAAGCATAGAGATGTACCTTCTATAAACAGAATAGCTAAGTTGATCCTCTAGCTGTACTCTGTACTCTGTACACACCAGATAAATCTAGCCATAATTTCTCCTTGATTATTAGTTCGCCGTAATATCATATCACGCCTAACTTATATTAATCTTGATACTGCGTACGTACATCGGCAAGCCTCGCCAGGGCTAAAAGTATCAGTGCCTTCAACCTTGCACCTTTCCTTGAAGGCCGGAACTCAGTTTCATGAAGCTACTTGCCTATTCGAGCTTGCGACTTGCCTGATTCGGAAGGCCATTCGGGACGCTTTCTTCGAAGCGTCGCTTATTTACAAGAGGGAGCGGGAATCGGAGACACATGGAAAACCATGAACCAGGTTACCAAATAGGAAATACTATGTAAAAGAAGTGATCATGTACGTCGTATTATTTGAAATTAAAATTGACAGGATAAAAATAGCGAGAGACTAAAATAATGTAAAACACCATGCCTCCAATAATAGGGGAGTAATGAATAGAATAGAGAGACTTTTGAATCTAACGAATGAAAGAAAATAGACAGTAAAACACTCCAGTAACACCACATTAATCATTTCCATCGCGCTACGCAGCACGAATGAATTGTTCATCATTCGACAAAGGAGGAAGAAATAGGAGGGGAAAAAAAAAAAAAAATACGACGTGCCGGGAAAACAAATTAATTCCCCGACAAATCCTCCTCAAACGGACTCCGCGGTCCCACCATCCAATCCTCCATAGCCAACCATTCACTCCACCGCGCCTCCGCCGCTCGCAACTCTTCTTCCTGCGGGTCACGCAACGGCCTCAGAAACGGAATTGTTTCATACGGTAGGATATCGTACTGTGCCTTGGTTTTGAGCCATCCGCCGCTCTTTGCGGCGAAGAGGTAGTTTATTCTTTCCTGGGCGAGGATACTGCCGACGCCTTGGAGCCAGTTAGACCCGAATAGTTCTTGCATGATTGTGGGTGTGTCTGTAGCTGTAGCGACGAGGCGGCGGATGTAGGGCGTGAGGGAGAATGTTTCTGGTTGTGATGTACCGTTGGTGGTTTGAGATGACTCGGACGAGCTGAGAATGGCGCGCTGGCAGGGAAGAAGAATGTTGATATGCGCAGCGAGTGATTGCGCCAAGGACCGATGCTGTGCCACGTTCACAAAGTGTTCTATACAACTCTGGTAGATGGGGAACCATTCGGAGGGATTGAGTTTGCCGTCGTCGGCGAAGAGAGTTGTGCTCGGCATTTGGATTGTTGCCGTCGTGGTGGTGCTTGTAGATGTAGGCTGCATTTCTGGTGGATGGCCGTTTTCTGTGCGCCTGTGATTATATCGTTAGTAGGGAAATAAGAGACGAGCTGAGAGGATATACCTATGCAACGGAGCGCGATTGGGATCCGAGACAAAAAGCCGACGTCTGTTGACGATTGATCTCAAACCACGCCAGAGCCTTGACCTTATTCCAGGCTGTGTCTTGTCGTTGTAGTTGTAAGTTGACATACATGCGCCTCAAATAACCTATAGCTGCACAGCGCTATGGTTAAGTACCTTTTAAAGCGAGAACAACAAGGCATGAACCAGTCACGAAATAAGAAGAAGACCGAAACAGCGTCTAAGAAAGATAATTCGAGTCTGACGTTTCAACGACATCGTCATCGAGGGGGTAGGAGCTTGGTCCTTATATGCGCTTGCTTCACTTTTGAGTGACAGACGGACAAGTGGGGGACGAAATCCAGAAACCAAAAAAGGCACAAGTAAAGTTGGGCGCACAGTTTCCAAAAATGGCTACTGGAAGCCATTGCAGGAATGATGTGATGCTGCTCCATGATCCATGTCCTCAGATCGCAGAGAGTCTCCTGGACTAAGCTCAAAGCATGATGGTCGACAGCAGGGGGGGGGGTAACGTGGAAAGTATGGCGTCGAAGCTCCAGGGCGAATCAGGACGCAATAGCGGTGATACTGGAGGGGAGCTTGACCAGGACAAGGGCGGGGACAAGCGCGACGATTGAAGCTATGGAGGGACTATCACCGACGAGGCTAGAAGGGCTCAAAGACAAAAAGACAAACTATTGAGTCAAGCCACAGATGGTGGATGCACGAGCCACAGATCCTCGCCACAGATTATGGCGGTGCGGACAGTCAAGCCGCAGGTTCCTATTGGTTGGAAATGTGCTGCTACGGAGTGGCCGAGGATCGCCTTGATCAGATCTACCCAATTAGGGATGGAGTAGGTACTACATAGTAGTTACTTGATGATTGTCGACATATTTGTAATTCATCCTTATTCTTAGTCACGGTATTGTGACAATCGTAGATTCAGATCTCAAGTGTGCGCTTGAATTACTATTCATGGAGCAGCTTAGCGTCGCGGGCTTCGTCGGGCTTCCGTTTTGGAATCTTGGATCGAATGATTAATTTGTTTCTATCGATTTGAATTGAAAATCCTGATCATATTATAGCCCGCGGTACATTAACTTAGTACACGTCGTTATATGTAGGCAGCAGTATGTCTACCTTGTTGGAGTGCATGCAGGATATCGCGTTCGCAAATTGATTAATATCCTTGATGTAGTCCTTGGTAGATAGATTAATAGCAATACGTATTGCCTATCATCATAATAAAAAGATCACGTTCTTCATCACAGAGTCGAATTTCTTGTCTGTCTGCGCCAGTCAAGCCAGGAACATCCCTGCAAGTAGCCGGTGTTCAGGCCCAGGGCCCAAGGCTCTGGTTGTGACTTACAGGGGGTCAATCCTTCGACCGCCCGTCAGGTTCGGTTAAGTTTTAACAAATCAGTCACCGCTAGACTCAGGCCTTCGAGATTCTTGTTTCAGCGTAGCGCACGGGGCATCTCGGTTCCAATGGCTGACCGTGTGAGAGGGCGGAGTTGTCATCCCGTGTTTATCGAAACCTTGGCTTGCGGCTGAGAAAATCAGTGGGATTGGATGCTCTCCAACCTCGTCTATCTTGTCCATGTCCAATATGTCCAAATCGGAGTCTGGCAGTGGCATGACGGTCATGCCATGGATCATGATTACAACATACCCAGGGTCCCAGACTCGCTCTTCGATCAGTAGTAGTTCGATCTATCCATCCATCCGTGCTTGTCGACGCACTAAACAAGACGATGCAGGAACAGGCACAATTCCAAATCGATTCTGCACTGGACAGAACAGTATCATACATGGTAGCAGCATCGCAGTAGCATGACTTGAATTAATGAGGTCATGCAGGTCTAATCAGGCTATGAAGAGGGCCATTTGCATGCAGCAAATTCAATAGATTGAAAAGTCCGTCGACTAGCGCCAGCAGCAGAAGAAAAAGTCACCATCCGGTAGCGGACTAGCGCGAGATGCGGGCTGGTGTTCAGACGTGCGTGGCGATCGGCCAATCAAATCCATAGACCGCTCAAGTCCCGTATCCCGTACTCCAGGAACGATATCCAATTATCCAATTATCCAATTATCCAATTATCCATGAATCCATGAATCATCGACTCTAGGCTGGAACTAGTCAAGTCAACTAAGGGATTAGTAGATCCGATCGGGTTCAGCTTCTTGAGTCTGAAGGATGGCCAGCTGTCACGGGAATCGGATCCCTCCCACCTCTACTGGGCCAGGATGATCCTCTACTCTCATCTTAGCCCTGATTCAAATCTAGATCAGATGGGGTAAATACACGACGTACCTGGACTAACGTCACCTGTACGAAGAGGGTCCGGGTGCCACGCTGTACTTTGTACGGTGGATATCTGTATCCTGGATTAGAGCTTTCGTCTCCATCCGTCACGACTCAGAGTCGGATACCCAGGTTATATAAGTCTTGATCCGTCGTCGGTCCCAGTGTGTTCAAACCACCACCACCACCACAACAAACACATACCAACGAACATCCATCATAGACAAACACCCTCAAACACAATGACATACAAGACCAACTATGAGTTATGGGTTAGTCTTTCTCTCTCTCCTTGCTGCTACATACCAAGTACCCCCGACTGACTGGCTGACGACCGACAGAACCCCGCACTCACCTCCCGCCGCCCATCGCAAATGTCAGATATCGACCTCGTCCTCTCGCAAACATACCCTCACGTAGCCATGCTACCCTACATGCAATGCCCGCACTGCAACTACGAAGAGCCCGAAGAACAACAGCAACAGCAACAGCAACAACAACAACAACAACAACAACAACCAAGCAGTCCATCTAGTTTCAGAACCACTTTTTCGTCCTCGTCGATCGGCTCGGAGGATAATGCGGATTCTTTATCGACCACACCGTCAAGTCCGCACGGCTGGTTATGTCTCGACGGTCGAAAGCGATCGAAGATTCGCCGGCGACTGAGGCAGTTGCTCAAGCGATCCTCGAATTAAGCCTTGTACTCGACTTGACGACTCCATTCATTTATTTATCGATCGCACATACGACTACGAGCAGCCCGTCTCATTCGTCTCATACTCGGAACGATCTCTCTCGCATATACTTTCTCTTCCAGCATTTCCTTTGTCTATACTATCGGGTGGAGTTTACAGCATGGCGTTGTTCGGCGGATATCTATATTCATTCAATGTTCGGGTCGGAAGATATCATGTACAAATTAGTTAGCTTATTGATTGGATATAATAATTGAAAATTTTTCTCTCTTAATATTGACTCCTAATTGATTCGTAAAAAATAAATAAATAAAATGAGTTGGGAGGCGAAAGACATGAATCCAGAACATCGAATTTTCAGGGTTGAGAGGGGGGAATATACCGAAACGGGTGTGGGGATACTGGACCACGGTACAGATGAAAGATGATTATGTCTAGACTCGCGCCTCTCTCTTCCAAGTTCCAACATCTCAAGTGCTCAGTCTGAAGAAATGAATGTCTGTGCTGATACGGCTGTCTAATCCGGCTATCAGCGAACATCTCTTCGCCGATCTATACATCGTACGGTAACACAAAAACAGCGCAATTATGGTCCTGATGAAATTACTTCCTTCTATTTCAAGAATACACTCTTTCGATTAAAGAATATACGTCGACGAAGATAAGGGAACAATGATAATAGCTATTTCCTGCCTGCCTATTACCGCCGGATGCATATGCATGTCAAACACACATAATCTTTATAAGCCGATTTAGGCAAGTAGATAGTGATACAAGCGATAGTTACGTTGACCGTTTGTCAGTTGTGACACTTTGCAGGGTTGCATCCCTCTCTGAGAAGGTCATAGGTTTGTACTACTTGATACGTATCAACGGGCACATGTACGTCGGCGCCTGTCGTCGTGATGTACCATGTAGGAAGCTACTGACAGATATGATATGTGATATGTCGCATGTACAATGCCGTCGTTTTTCGTATGCTGTTGATCTGCGGAGAGATTAGTTGCATGAGGATTTGAGCTGTGAGCAACCTCGGGCTGACATATTTGTTTATTCTGTTCTCACCTTCCAATTCAGTAGTCACGTCCAACGTAGGTACATACTACATAGTGATCAAGTCTTTTGAGTCTTTGACGGCCATGTCCGAACCCACAAAAAGCGATCGGGCATACCGAGAGCTGTCCCCAGCCCCACAGCGTCCTGACTAGCCCCAAAACAGACTAGCTACCGTCAAAGATCGTAGATGTGGCTAGTGAACACTGAAGATCCAAGACAAGATGTGGCTTGACCGCTCATTGACTTTGCACGTGTCAGACGGCGTCCCTTGCTTCTCACTTCTCAGGTTGAAAGGCACGACGACGAAGAAGGAAGATCACGTATCCCAGCCGATTCCTCTCCGTCAGAATGCCGCACTATCCTGCAGTACGTACATTTCACGTACTACGTGGCTAGGGATTTTGCACTAGCCACAACACCAAAAAGTGGACAAGCGCTAAATCGATGATGTGGCTGGACAACATACGTAGGGTCCCATCGAATCCCATCCTGGTCCGTGTTGCTGAAAATTGAGCCTCTATTTTTGGTTTTTCGCAGGCGCTGAGGTACATCCGGAAGATCGATGCGCGGTGAACTGGTGATCGAGACTTTTCGTATAGTCAGGGAGGGGAGTTTCATATCATATTATTGAATCTCTCACGAGTCACGAAGCTACGTATGCCATGCCATGCTCGTGCGTAAGTGCATGTGGCTGGTATCCGAGTTATCCTTTTTAAGGATCATGGCTGATATATGTTTGCACGTAGCAGACTGGATCGCTCATTCTGCGTTGGGCTGCAGTCGGTATGTATTCCGGAGTTATTGCGCCCTTGAAATCGACTCCAATGAGGAGATCACGAAGCGACAGCCATAGAACAGAACTATGAGAGTAGCCACTACTACGCAGTCATATTCCAGCCCTTTTCCTCACGACATGTGACGTCATTTCGTCCTATCAGTCCAATACTCATCTTATCAGAATGTGAATACACTGCCATATTGTGGTTGGGAATAAGAAGAAAGAAGAAAAGTAAGATCGACGCTTGCGTTACTACGCTTAAAATAAATCAGCAGCCGAACATCCGCAGACGGCTAACCCCGGGTTTAACCTCATCTCAGTCTTTTTATTCTTGGTGAAAATGTTCCAGATTGCTGTATTTTGCTGGCGATGAGATTGGGTCGAACCCTTTTCCCCTTTACAAAGCTTCCGTCAAACTCAATCAGAAACGAAGGAAGAATCCTTCCTTCCGTTCATCCCTCGAAAATTCTAAACTCGACCTTCATCAAAACTCGATACTATTGGGCCCCTAACCGCTCAGGGGCGAGCACGATCCCCCAAATAGCCCCGTCGATCTTTGAAGCCCTCCCTGATTGGCGGACGAACCATGTCCAGATCGCGAGAGATCACAAAAATTGGTCAATATTTCCTGATCGGGTAAAGGGAATGAAATCTTCAAGGAAGAAAGTTCATGAGCGATCAAGACTTTTAGGGGATTCGGAGATAGAGCGGGTTTCATTAATTCAAGGCATAGAGACAAGAGAGAGAGTTAATAAAGATAGATCACACATAGTGATCAATGTCCTGTTTAAGGTTGAGGATAGGAAAATTCTTGGAAGGTTTGAATAGTAGGAAAAGACTGACCGTTTGGATAGAGTCATCACCTTGCATGACCGACCTTGAATATCTTCCAAACGTATTTCATATTGCATTCCTCCGGATCTACGTCTGCTTTGAACAAATTGAGGCTTGTAGCTCCTCGTGCTGTGCAAAATGATGATAGATCGCTAAGCGCCGGACCAACGTCTAGGTGCTCGTTTCAATATCTGGATATGGGAGGTATTCTATGGGAATCGTTGATGTAACACCTGCTATGTTGCAATTCGTATAATTACCCTAGAATTAGGGAGCTTACCGCATTAGGCAGTTACATACACGAAATCTACAAGATTTGCGAGCTTACTATCGATTGTGACTGTTTCGTGATCGTGCATGTATCTTCGTACGTGTCAACTCGTTCTGAAAGGTTCGTATATTTTTAATGCTGAGTAAAAGATGCATTCAACGACGATTCTAGTATTGGTGCCGATTTCAGATCGAAGGCATGGTCAATCGATCCCAGACTTGGTTTTACCATATCTCTGCATGATTAGTCTACAAGTAATTTGATTATCAGATCGCAACTAGGAACAAGTGCCATCAATTCATACCCAACCTCTATCATTTTGTCCTCGAGTAATATCCCAAAACAGTATTGAAACGACCGCATCCTCTACCACACGCCCAGACAAGAACTCAAGCATCACCCTGAATGATAGCTTTCAAAGCAACAATCTGTTCGCGAACAGCCCGCTTGCTCGTACCGCCAATGGCATCCTTCAACTCAACAGCCCGCTCATAGTCCAGACATTCTTGCACATCTGATCCGAACCGGTTATCAATACCTTGCAATTGCTCGAGTGTAAGAGTGTCCATGGGAACATTGTTCTTCTCGGCCAGGGCGACAACGCGTCCGGAGATGTGGTGACCCTCTCTGAACGGCACACCCTTGCGGACGAGGTAATCCGCGAATTCTGTGGCCAGCATTTCAGGCGCCAAAGCGGCGTGCATCTTCTCTGGGATGACGGTCAGAGTAGAAAGAACACCAGTGGCAATCTGAATGCTGTCGCCGACGGTCTTGATGTGATCGAGAAGTGGCTCGACGCTCTCTTGAAGATCCTTGTTGTAGGTAGTGGGCAGTCCCTTGATGGTCATCATGAGACCCGCGACATGACCAAATGCTCGTCCGGCTTTGCCTCGCAGAAGCTCCAGACTATCCGCGTTCTTCTTCTGTGGCATAAGCGAGGAACCCGTAGAGTATGCGTCGGCGAGGCGGACGAAGCCAAACTCCAAACTGCTGTAGATGATCAAATCTTCCGCCCAGCGAGAGATCTTGAGCATAAACGAGCTACCCCACTGCATCGTCTCCATGGCAAAGTCCCGGTCGGCCACAGTGTTCATCGAGTTGATCGTAATACCGTCAAACCCCAATTCTTCAGCCATACCCTCGCGATCAATCTGGAACGGGTTTCCCGCGAGCGCACCAGTACCCAACGGCGACTTATTGACCCGCTTAATCACCTCACGCAGACGACCCAACTCCGACGCAAACGCAACGGCATGCGACAACACCCAATGCGACCATCGCACGGGCTGCGCCTTTTGCAAATGCGTATACCCCGGCATCAAATACTCAATATCCTGCTCCGCGCGCGCCACGGAGACTTTGATCAAATCGCACAAGAACGAATCCAATTTCCGCAACTCATCTCTCAACCACAACCGCATGTCCGTCGCAATCTGCTCATTACGCGATCGGCCCGTGTGCAGTTTTCCGGCGATATCCTTGCCGATTATCTCGCCCAGTCGACGCTCATTCGCCGTGTGAATGTCCTCGTCGTTGGCCTTGACGACGAAGCTGTTTGTACGCCATTCTTCCGCGATTTGTTTGAAGCCGCGCTCGATTTCGGAGAATTCGGTGGAGGTGAGGATGCCGCCGCGGGTGTTGGCGCGGGCAAAGGCCAGGGAGCCGAGGATGTCTTGTTTCCAGAAGATGCGGTCGTAGGGGAGGGATTCGTTGTATTGGACCATCAATGGGTCGAGGCCCTCTATTGTTGCGGTTAGTTTCCATCTTTAACGAACAGAAGAAATCTCAATACCAGTAAATCGTCCTCCCCACAGCATATTCTCGGCAACGGCCTTTTGGGAAGCCATTCTGACAGTACTGATGCAATTGAGCTGTTTTGTCTCGGTCTTTTGTTGTGGTGAAGCGTGGTTTGTGTTGGGTATGACTCTTAATTTTTTTGGGAATGCGGAGAGCGGAATCGGAGACCCAACAAGATAAGAAAGCGCGCTAACCGGATTGGGACGTTGAGGACGAGTTCGTGCGTATTTATTCAAATTTCCATATATTATTGCCAGGTCCTTACAGAAAGAAGCTATCAGAGCAGCTAAACTCATATTTTCGTCACGCGAAGCGGTTGTTATGGAGTAATGGGCCGGCAGAATCCTATGTTGTCTTGCTGTGGTGAAGAGCAATGAGGACCTGTTTACCCAAGAATCCTTCGTCAGGGTGCGATAGACTGAAATATTGCCATTAGGTTAATGCCCAGAGCAACAGTTAAATGTTTTATGAAGGCCGGATAGAGCCGCCAAGCGAGGATGTGTTGACGTTGGTGCCTATAGAGCAGATGTTGAAGCATACAAAAACACTGCGAAGAGAGGAAGCATATCATTGACCTTGATAAGGGTGAACCTACAATCGCTGACTTCATTCTTTTGAGGTATAAAAGACCAATAGATTTTATCTCAGTTCTGGGATATCTACGGCTGGTGATGTTGTATTCGGATTGATACAACGAATATGTGGTGTACGCCGCCCTGGAACTACATGAGCGTGAAATCCAGTCAATGCGAAAACCAGGACTAGCTTCTTCAGGGGCTTTGCTGACAGACTTATATGACCACTAATTTACCACCCATTAACGGGGCTCCATTTTTGGTCGTATGGTAAAGACGTGGATTTCACATTTGCTTGACCCTGGTCCGTGAAGTTCATGTGGTCGTGACATCAACCTTCGAGGGCCAGGTTCCCGCCGACCAAGCCCTAACTTCCGCTTTAGGAAATATACGAACAGCGTGATCTTCCAAGAAGCTTTCTCGGCGCGTGAGACTGAGCTACATGAATATGTTTCAAAAAAATCGCTCAATGATCCGGCGGATTCCCTGCTATGCGGGGTGGCAGTTCTCGGATGTCTCTTTGACCATAGATCATCTGCTCTTGAAAATCAGCTGGTCGAAAGCGCGCGCAATGCATTATAACATTCAAGCATTTTGCCCTCTCCAAAGATCAACCACGTTCTTGGATTTTTACTGCGGGTTATATACTTGCGTGCAACAGGCTCTCCCCATGCTACTTGGATGGCAAGTTGCACCCTAATGCACATAATGAGACAACCAAGCTTTATCTCGAACCATCTGATGAATCTATCCTCGCCAAGTCTGGTGAAGAGTTCCCGGCAGAACTACGGCGAAGCATTTATCGAATAGCGCGTTTGTTCAATACATCGGTCTCATCCTACCGTGGAAAGTCTCAAGTTGAGCTGCGTGGTGCGTCCTCGGAGCTTTCACGGCAAAGTTGGACTAAAGAACAGGAAGAACTGTGTTTTGTGTCATGTTCTTTAATGGGCCCGAGGCTCAATCTTGAACCGTCTGGAATGGAGGCAGAACTAGCAAAAATCTGCGCATTTGAGCCAGTTCATCCAATGCTGCGGCTGCTACAATGTAATCTCGCATTATGTTTCTTTCCGGCGCTCACGAGCTATGGGTCGATTAATGAGTGACAGACCTTTGAATCTGATCTTCGGCATGTTGAAGAGCAGCCTAGGGATTGTGAATGAATTAATCAGCACGTTCTCACCCTGATGGCATGTCGTCGACATTCCATTTCAAGGCGTCATGGGCTGTACCGGCAATATCGGAGTTGTGAATTGTCCAAATCATGTACCCATCGCTATACAGTTCTTTAACCCTTTCACTCGTTCATTTGTTGATTCCATGTTTGTCCAAGAACGCGAGACCCGGCGATATTCAATAGTCGTGATTAGAGGAAGACAGTCCAAGGAATCAAACTCCCATTCAGTCGTTTGATGACCTCTACTTTACGGGTGTATGCCGAAAGTTTGATGACGATAGAGTACGAATTATATTACCGACATAATCCTAGCCAAAGAGCTGGCGCACGCAAACCAAGCAGACGATGTAGAGTAGAGGTAGTAGAAATAAACCATGCAGCCATAGTTTCCGTTTAAGAACGGATAAGTAGGAAGATATCTTTTGAAATAAACAAGATAGGTTTCGACAAGGTGAGTTTAGAATATAGACAAAATCAAGAAAGTTTCTATAATACATCATATCGGGCAGCTAGCTATCTGGAAAGCAGTAAATCTGACCGCAATAGGGAATTCACAAGTCCTCACTTTACAATACACTTCGTTGGCATATCCTGATCCACCAGTCCCGCTTCTTTGCCTTGTCAAGGTCATATAAACTCGCGGCAACGCTAGTTTTTTTTTTTTACAGGATATACCTGTCTTGAAGTATCCCGACCCTTACGAGGCGAACACCTTTGACCAGTCTTGTTTTTTGAAGTAATCAGCCACGCTATCGAGCTTGGGTGCATGTTCCAACTATATTTATGTTAGCGTAAAGCACGTCTCATGATATGGCATAATACTCACAGCCTGAGGATGTACGATAGCTGGATCACCTCCGTAATATCCAAACTCTTTCCAATACCCCCAGTTGTCGTCAAGCTCTTGCTGTAGCTCAGGAGGAAAAGGAACAACTGACTCTCCTTTAGGTAGTACGACAGCTTCAGCTTTCGTACCGGTCACCTGCGAGAAGGTGTCAATAAGGCCGCGCAGCGAGATACGGGCTCTATAACCGATAACTTTTCTTGTAGCTGAATCAAGCACTAGGGCTCTGACAATGGGCCCGGTATCTTCTTCGGCAGCAATAAATGGCAATTCCACATCAGGGTCGAGTCCGCCAATGAACTGGGCCACTCCACTGGCATTCTGCATAGAATAAGCTAATGTTCAAGTTGAGGAAGGGCAACACGCTACCTTTCTAGGCTTGGTGATTGGATTAGAAACAAAGTTGTTCAAAAAGTACCCAGCCTGGAAGATGCTCGTTTTCGCCCATAACTTAGGGTGGTTCTCTCTTGCATAAGCCTCGGCCTTCGCTTTGGAATCAAAATGATAGACATGGCTGTATTTCCCTCCAGACCATTTGGTTGCATCGGATAGGGACGACAACACAAAACGTTCTAGAGAGGGGACCTTTGCTGCCGCGTCGATAATGTCCTTCAATTGCTGCGTCTCATGGTTGGCGGCCCAGACATTCAGAGGCTGCGAGGCTGCCGCTGCCTTTGCTTGACTAGCAGGGTCGCCATACAAACCCCAAAAGTCGCTAACTGCAAAGATGACATGTGCATCTTCAAATGCTGCGCTAAGTGAAGATGGATCATCCAAGTCGGCTTTTACGACATCTGCACCGCGAGCAGCTAACGCTTGCGCTTTCGGTCTCTTAGGATTCCTGGTAACTGCTCGAACGCGCCACTCAGGTTCCTGGAGGAAAGTTTCTGCAACGGAGCCACCCTGGTTACCGGTGGCACCAAGAATGACAATTAATTTCTTGGAAGTCATGACGAGGATATGTTGAGAATGACTGCGAGTAATTGATAAAGCTGAAGTAGTTAAAACAACGGATTGTACGCTATATTGCCTCCGTCTTTTATAGTCGACGGCCCTACGAGAATCGTTAAGTTAGGGTTTGATCTGAATTGCTGAATAATAATGACGACGCGGTTTGTCATTGATTACCAGCTTGTTATTAGCGGCTTAGCAACCAATTCATTGCAAAAGTCTCCGAGTGTCTGTCCACCTGAAACTTCCGAAAACCGTCCGACAGTTAACGTTACCAAGGAAAATCTTTTTTCTAACTATTCGCATCGGGCATGTTGCGGGGATCCTCTTCACAATTCGTATTTTGCACATTTAAAGTTTCTGCACATTTTGCACGGTGTATTTTAATTAGCTGTATTGAAAGATTGGAATGACTAACTTTTTATAGATTAGTCTACCCGGTCTGCCACCGCTTTTAATATGTTATTATGAATATTCAATACGGAGATGTATTATGTACCAATAAGTGTACCCCGCAGGACTAGATTAGAAGCCTATACGAGGCTTATCATAGAGACTGATACAGGGGTTTCACACACTAGTTCATATGCTATATTTGCGTTGCGGCATGCGGCATGATAGGGCTCCAGCTTCCAGGGAATAATTATTTCAATCTGCTACCTTATGTTCATTCTTGGCGGCACGGGTACATAGTCGTTCCGAGAGCCCGAGATCCCTTGGATAAGCCCGTCCCAAGAAAGTAGCCCTGGGACTTCCAACATTCCCCAGTGGACCCCGACTGTTGAAGAATGGCGGCTTATAGGGTATCCTGGTCAAAATTGAGGGCTTACTTGGCTTGGAGTTTCTTAAAGCTGCCCTCCGGAAAAGGCGGCTTGTATTACTACTACCGGTACATCAAATGCCGGAAAAGATTCTTCCCTTGTTCCGATAACCTTTCGCATGCCCAAGGAATGGACAACCACATGGTGTTTGAATAGTTAATCAAAAATGACTAGTGTGACTAATCAGTAAAGAATGATCGGTAATCAATCATAATGTGGTTCTGCCTCGTACTGTTACCTCTATATAATACGCATAATCTGACTCCAGTGGCAGAAATCATGGACCAGCAGTTGGAGTTAAGGGGCTAATATTTTCCACCTGATGCGATTGGGGACTTTTTCTCGTTATACTACCTCTTTCGACTCACGACCGTATGGTCTTTGAAACAATCAGTTGGGGCTACCCAAGGAAAATATGGAGAAAGCTATTAGAGATGTGATCTATGGGATATAAAGTGGTAGGACAGCTAGTTATCTCATCTTCGTAGTGCGCCTCAGTACAACATGTGCCCCCGTTGGTAGTTAAGAACTTCCCTCAGTAGGAAGGTGCCTATTAGACCACAAGTACACGAAGGATGTGACTGTAAATTGTACCCGGCTTGCTCTTCTCTGAACTATTTCAGCTCGATGCTGACTGCAAAAGCCCCAACCCGCCAAACGCAACGGCCGCAGCCCCTCCAATCAGTCCCCAAACCCCCGTGTCCCATCCTCTCGGTCCCTTGGTCGTAACCCATGTATCCACTAAACACACCCCAGTCCAGGCCGTCAGTAGGACTCCAACCTCCTTGTCCTTGCCTTCACGGTAGAACCAAAACATCGCCGCCCCAACAGCCAAGTCGCGTATGCCAAGGAACACCATTGCTTTTTCGTTTATGCTGTGGCCTTCAGGCGTAGTTGGCACGACCCCAAGACTATTGGCAGCCGCAGAGGGTGAGATGATGGCCCAGGCTCCCAGAGAGAACACGGTCGTGGTAATGCCCAGCCCAACGAGCCGCCAAGTTGAGGGGGTGAGGAGGGAGCCGGGGAATGGCATGGCGTACAGTATCAGCTGGAGGGGTTGGATACGATTGAGCAAATTGAGAGGATTGCGAGAATGTGAGTGTTTGAAAATGTAAGGTAGAGAAGTTGTAGTTACACAATATATATACCATCAATGCGGCGCCTGGCCTTTATGATACAGAGTGAGCTTCCTCATCCGCGATGAGTTAGTGACACAAGGGAGAGCAACACGCTAAGAAACGCTAAACGGCACTAGAAATGTACATCATAATTAATTACTCCGTACGGAGTACGGTCAACTCGCCCTCCTATTTTCCTATATTTCTCTCCACACTGCCTCCATCCTGTCGGATGAGAAAGGTCCGATAACTTAAGCACAGAAGATGAAGCCCAGTGCAAACTTGCCAAGAGCCACCCCTGTGATCCGAGTGATCCGAACTAGGAATTCCTTCCCTTCGGTGTTTGCACTGTTTGCAGTTTAATAGTTTAATACTCCGTAGAAGTGGCCCTGGTACCCTGGGGCGATCCACAGATAGCCCTAAAATAATCCTGTCAATTGTATGATAGCCATGTAATCACGGTTACAATGAAGTATTTTTCTACAGAGGTGAATTCAGGTCCATGAACTGTAGCTAGGAATATCCATAATACTACCAAAGCCTTTTGCCAAGCAGGCCATGAAAAAAGATCGCTAGGTGTAACTACCATCGCTTTTGGTGAGCATTTCCGGTGTTTGTCTCGAAATCGTGCTGTAATCAATCAATCCACATAAGTTCGCGGTCATGGTCGTCTACATTTAATCTGCAAACATCCCTGTCCAGACTACAGCCATACTTGTGGATATCTCTATCCAACTCCTTTAGCTTGGACTTCTGCATGTTTTCTGTTAGCCAGAACCTCGGAGCACGGGGCTTTGACTGCGTACCATTGTTATTGAACTTCTCCAGTGGCTGCCTAGCCACTCCAAGTGATTATTACTGTCGGATTATTGATGCCACGGTTCGGCGCTCTTGCACCTCAGGTGCGGGAGCAGGCACAAACGTGCGGGAATGGGATAATATATCCTCTAATGCCTATATGGTAATCTTCTATATAGCTAGCTATCCTCTCTAGATCTCTATAGTTTTAGGAATCAGTCTTTTATTATTAAATATATATATATTAATAGATTTATTACTCTAGGGCTGTTAGACTGCTTTATTATCTATTTATACTTTTATAATATAGATTATAGTAAACTAATACTAATTAATAAAATCTATAAATTAGAATTAAATTATTATTTTTTTATATTTATTCTAAATTAAATTATTTACTTAATTAATTTAATATTTTTTCTCTAATACTCTAAATTAAGTATTAAACTATTATTAATATATCTTTAAAAGCTTAGAAGGACTATTCTAAAATTTTTAAATTAATAACTAAAATAATAGCTACTATTTTAGTTAAAATTAAGAATATTACTATTTTTAATTAATATATTTGAAGCTATACTAAGATTTATATTAAATAATATAATAATAATCTTTAAAAAATATTTAGAGATAACTTTATAATATAAAATAAAAATATTTTTAATACTATATTTTAAAAATCTTTAATATAGCTCTATAATATACTTTAAATAAATAGTATTTTTATAGTATATAAATAACTAACCCTAAAGACTTTTATTATAATATTAGTTAAATCTAAATCTTATATATAGACTAAAGATGATATTAAATACTATATTTAATATAAAGAAATGTTTAATTTATTAGAGATTAACTTTATATTTAGATCCTTTATTTATAGCCTCTAAATTATTAATATTAAAGAAAATTAATAATATATTATCTATACTAAATTAAGTAATATTATTAAACTATCTTTAGTTATTTAATATAGTATAGAAATAAGATAATAGCTTTAATAAAATTAAGTCTAAGAGAAAATATTTATCTTAATAATATTTATTTTAATCTATAGCTTAATGACCCTTAATATAAGAATAATATATAAATTAATATAGATATTGAATATACTAATAATATAGAGGTTTTATATATACTATAAATTATAATAATCTATATATATAGTATTGAATTTTCTAAATCTATAAAAAGTCTTTTTTAATAATATAAAATATAAAGATTCTAAGAAATTATTTAATTTTATATATATAATATTTATATATATTTATACTTATTATAAATATTATATCCTAAAGACTATAAGAGAGATATTTTATATTATATTTAAAAATATAGTATTAAGCTATTACTAGATTAATAATCTAATCTAATTATAATAAAGAATTAATTCTATAATTATAATAAAAATATATTTTAAAACTAAAAAATATATTTATTAAGTAGAAGAGAAATAAGATATTATAAATCTATCTAAAATTATAGATAAGAATCCTAAAAAGTCTATTTTAAAATATCTTAAAATTATATTTAATAAACTAGAAAAAAGATTTTATAAACTTTAATTAAAATATTATATTAAAACTAATTTTATTTTAAAGTTATTTATAACTATATATTTTTTATAAACTTTCTATGAAGTCTTAATAATATTAATAATTATAATTTATAATCTTATAGAGTCCTTATAGAGGATAATTATTTAATAAAAAGATATATAAAAAAAAGCTATTTCTTAAAGTTTCTATATTATTAATACTTATTATATAGATTATTATTATTATTATTAATAGTTATATTTATTATACTAAGACTATTTATTATACTAGACTAGATAATATAATAATTATAATTATTAGAGCTTTTTATAGTAAACTACACTTAAGATATATTATATATATAAGAAAAAAAGATACTAGTTAATTAATTATATAAAAAAAAAATAAGATAAAGTTTTTTAATCTTATCTTAATTATATAAAAGTTTTTTTTATAGCTAATAAGGATTAATTTTTTATAATTATAAATCTAAAGAAAAGAATTAATAATAATAAATTTAAAATATTTTTTATAAATATTAATATACCTACTATTTATAAAATATAAAATTATAAAGATAAAGAATTATTAGAGATTATTAATTAATTTATTATAGCTAGTCTAGATTATAAAGAATTCTCTTAATTTTTTATTTAAAATCTTATTAATTATTTTATAGTTTATTTTTTATAGTTAATACTTTAAACTAGACTCTATCTAAAATTAATAAAAGATATTATTATAAGAATTAATTTATAATATAATATATTTTTAATATTAATTTAATACTCCTTTCTAATTAAACTTTGATATTTAATAAATATATTTATAAAAATCTTAGTTAATATTAGTGTTATTAAATACTCTATTATTAAATACTCTTAATATCTTATTTATTAAAAAATTACTAAGAATACTATACTAGATATTTTAATAACTAATAAAATTAGGATCTAATTTAGATCTAATAAATTAATAAAGTTAATTAGTTTAATTAATATACTTATATTTATTAATATAA